>JAQGBT010006257.1:0-12833 GCA_034698585.1 Disparrhopalites patrizii
CCCTTTGTCCCCACTGTCCTCCCTCACACCCCTCCCTCCACCTCATCCTCGTCCCCCTCCCCCCTCTTCCAGTCCACTGGAATTATGAGGGGACAAAAAAGTGTCCTTCTCCCTCCTTCCACTCACACTCACTCTCCGGAGGACTTCCGGTCTCCTCTTCAGAACCACCAGCAATGCACCAATGAGTGCCAGTAACAATCCTCCTCGTCCCCAATAATGGAATTCCCTAATAATGAGTAGTAGGACCAGGACCACTCCTACTACTACTACCCTGCTGTCTCTCTCGCCTCTCTCGTCTCTCTCTTCCTCCTTCTCCTTCTCCTTCTCCTTCTCCTCCTCCGCCTTCCCTCTTAAGCCACTTCCTCCCTTTTGATGATGGAGAGTCTCCTCTATTAGATCTTCCTCCGGCTTGGAATCCTCCTCCTCCTCCTCCGCCTGCCGCTGTTGCTTCTCAGCACTCTCCCGACCCTCAACTGGATCAGTGGGGCTCTTGGCAAGGCTAGTTATACCACTATTTCTTCGTCGCCCCGCTCTAATCAATGGCACAAGCTTGACAAAGACGCGATTAGCTCCTGTAGTACTCACCCGGAGAGTCGTAGTAGTAGTAGTCGTCGTAGTAGTCGTAGTAGTAATAGTTGTAGGCAGAGCAATCCTCTGACGCTCTCCTCTTCGGCTACTCCAACGGCAACGATAAGAGTAAGAAGTTGACCTGCTCCACGCTGCGGAGCGGGGCAAATCAAGATTAAAAATAGAGACAAAAGGTAGAATTAGCACCGTCCGTGTTGTTAATGGGGGAAGTCCCAATGGGTTTTTGTGGAGGATTTTTTGGGGGAGGGATGAATTTTTTGATTCCTGGGAATCTTCCCCGGATGGGGGGAATCCCTTGAAATGGAATAGGATGGGAAATTGGGGTAAATCGTCCCCCAAAGATTGATGCCCGGCCTTCCCGACGGGGAAAGGCGGGGCTGATGATGAACGGGTGTGGGGGGAAGTTGAGGATGCTCTTCTTCGGATTCCTCTTCGGGGTAATTGTACTCTCACGGGGGGAATGAGGGGGTCACCCCTCTGGAGGTAGTGACCACAATAATGCTGAAGGGATTTGATTCGTAAGAATGTTTGTCTTGGAAACTGTTCGAGATTGTGGGAATGCTGAGGATGATTGAGGAGTTGCGGAGATTGAACGGAGATGAATGTAATTGGTGGCGATACTATTGAGGATGATGGTGAGGGTGGCGATGTGGATGATGATAGTCTGATGAGGATGAGGATTGTGGATGATTGGAGGAGGACACGACGACACTTGACAACTTCACTTTCTTCAAGTTCCCCTGGTTCTGCTACTGATGAGATGATCAAGGATGACGGAAGTTCACCTTTCATCATCAAATCGGGGTCGCACTGCTCGGGAAAGCGAGAGAGCAAAGTGTAATCAATATATTGTTGCTAGTCATTATTACACGAACAATGTACGTAATTATGCATTAGTACCACGCTTCGTCATTGGGATTTACATGGGAAATAAATACGCTCTATTGACATTGTTCTCTGGGTTATTGGCAATCGAAATAAGTTCATGTGACTCAACTCCGACCCACTCCAGATACACATCACGTGGTTCATATCATGTAATTATTGAGATTATTGTTATCGCATTATTATTGAGATGACATCAGAGCTCATCCCTTTTAGAAGAAGGTCAAAGATACAAATTGGGGTTACATTCATAAATTCGAATGAATAAATAAATATAATGACAAATTTTATATAAAATAAATAATATAAAATGAATTGTATTAATGCAGAAAAAACTGGGTTGCGTAGGAATTCTTAAAGGAAATAATTTCAGTTTTGAACCCTTGGAATTTGGCCATTGTCACGAAAACATTAAGGAATTTATGAACGTAACCCGGTTCGTGTCTCGCTACAAGTGTGTTATGTACGCTTCATGTCGGATTTATTTGTTTTGCTTATTTATTATTTGTCTACTTTACTGACCCAAAGACGAAATCTTGTAGTTTCCCGATTCTGGAGTGAGAGCTGCATATTATAAGTCATAGCTAAAAGAGTAGAGAGTAGAGAATCAAAATGGGGAAAGTCTATTTCAAAAACATTCAGTAGAAGCGATTCCATTCAGAAATACATTATCCCTTAGAGACTCTAGGATCTTTGTCATAATTTTTTTTCGAAATTGTGACAAAAGCACGATCTGCAATTCGCAAATTTTGGCCTTGTGCCGCTTTGCATATCGATGCTTTAAATATATGTAATGCCTTTGGTACAGAGATTGGATTACGAGAATTTTGTAAAACTAAATTAGGAATCTGATTTTCTTGTCCGCTTGGCGCTTAATGAAGTTCAAGATTTTGAGGAGTCAAGAATTTCAAGATTTAGAATTCAAAATTTGAATAATTTAGAAAGTGGATATTTTATAAAGTATGCAAAGTTTCTATTTCTGATTAGTATTTAATCTGAATGAAGATTTAGCGGGAAATGTGTATTTTGAATTATCATCTCTTGAGCTTTATTTGGACGTGTAGAATTTACAATTATTCCACCTCAAAAACGTCTTTTACTTAAAGTATGATTTGTACTATTGCAAGTAATTTTGCTGCGTTAAATTTCCTCTTTAATTCTGAAACGATTTTTTCATAATTCAAGAGAAAATTATATCCTTCATTTTTTAAAATTAAATCTTGCTAATGTTGCGTCTGTACATCCCACGAACGGTCCACAAATAAATACTAGATCTGTTTCCAGTCTCACATTTTGTGAACAAAGCATTCTCCAGTAATTAATGAATGCGCCCAGTGAAATCAAATCTGATCAGTCCCGTGTGCTCATCATCCCACAAAAGAATTTTTGCAAGTGTACAAATACAGCAAAGGATTCGATGAAGGTGCATTTCTCCAAACATTCGATTGCACGTAGCTAATCATATTCAATATTTATGTAGGATGTGTCGATGTGTGCATGTAAAGACGGGAAGTTTTTTTTCCAAATCCGGGAGATTCAACAATCAATACAAATCATATCAAAGAAAAAATTGTTTTGTATATTTTCCCTCCCATCGCACACTCCTCGGAATTTCTTCCTCTTTTGCAACAAAATCCTTTCGCATAGAAACAAAAACTGCGGGAAACGTTCGGGTGACTTTCCACAAAAATATAAATTAAAACACATTCTCTCGCGATATTTCTCTGCAATCCTTTGCTACCGTATTTTCATGCTCGCTTCCTTTCTTTCTCTCTGCTTCTCTCTCTCTCTCTCTCTTTTCTCTCTCTTTTTTTCTCTCTCTTTTTCTCTCTCTTTTTTCTCTCTCTTTATTTCTCTCTATTTTTTCTCTCTCTTTATTTCTTATTCTGTTTTGTCTCTATCTTATTGCTTTTCTCCCTTTCTTATTCTTTTTTCTCTATCTCTCTCTTTCTTAGTATTTATTTCTCTCGTTTCCTTATTCCGTCTTTCCCTCAATTTCTGTCTTTTTCTTCATCTCTTTCCTATTTTTGTCTGTCTTATTCTTTCTTTGTCTCTCTTTTCCTTAGTCTGTCTTTGTCTCTTTCTCTGTCTTATTCTCTCTTTCTGGCTCTGTTTGTCTTTTTGTATTATTCTCCCTTTCTCTCTTTATTTCTCTTTCTCCTTGTATTTTTCTCTCTCTTTTTTTGATCCCGTCTCTGTCTCTTTCTTTCTCGGTCTGTGTCTCATTCTGTCCTTCTCTCACTTTTTCTCTCTTTCTCTCTCTAATTCTTCCTCTATTTCTTTTTATTCACTCTCTGTCTCTGCTCTTCGCTTGTTCTTCTCGTTTAAATTATGTCTCTTTTGTCTCCGTCTTGTCTCTCTCCCTGTGTGTCGCTTTTTCTCAACTTTCGGTACTCCATTATTTATTCTTCGGACACGCTAGTGTATCCTCTCTTCTTCCTTCTCTCGCTCTCCGTCTCTCTTTTCTTCTTTCCTCCTCTCACTTTACCTGACTCTAACGCTCTATTTCGGTAGCTTCATGCTTTTTAGCTCGTTCCCCAACTTTTTCTCTCTTGGAGTCTGTCTCTCTCTCCCTCTCGCTTGTACTTTCTCCTGCTGTCTCTCTCTCTCTTTGCATGTCCTAGCAAAAATTTCCTTCTGGTTCCCAACAACCATCAAAACCTTTTAGCAAATATGTATTCTTCGGATTTCAAAGAGGTAAAAAAAAAATTCCCAGGAATTTTCCTACAGGTTCCCCTTTTAAGGGGATTACTCACATGGGGAAAAAAGTTGTGACGCTTGACACGTGTACTTTTTTTTCGCATAATTAAAATTGGTAATCCTAAACCTTTTTTTCTAAAATGAAATATGTTGATTATATGACAACTTCGGAACTTGAAACATTTTTGATCTCTTTGTCCAGAAAACTAAATGCAATTATTCAAAATATAAAAAAAGAGGCAGACGCCAAATAAAAAATGGAGAAAATACAAAAGAGGATAATAAATGTAGGAGAAAAAATGTACAGAGACATCCATTTTACACATAAAAGGGTTGGGTGAAGGGGAAAAAATAAAAAGTTTTTCATTTCCTATACACAGTTTTTTTTATTGAGACACGGAAAAAGGCCATAAAAAATCGGGGAAGATCTTTATAAATTGAAAGAAATGTTTTGTAATACTTTTCTTTATCACAACTCCGAAGGGGGGAAGAAGAAAAACAGCTTCCGGGGCTTCAGAGATTTTCTCACTCAATTCAGACAGAGAGAGCGAGAAAAAGATTGACACAAAAAAGAACAAGTTTTGTTGTATTCGAGTGTATAAAAAAACCGAGGATTTTAATACGGAAGAAGCCGGAAAAAAGTAAGTACATAAACATCATTTCAAGGAAGAAACACAAAAAAGGCTTTTCTTGGAGAAACTTTCTATGTACATCATGATTTTTGACAACAAAAAAAAGGACCAGTTGCTAATAAAAAAAATTGTGAATATCTGCATCATCGAATTACTGAATCAAATGGATTTTTTTACGAAGGGGAAAACGCTAACATACAAGGAAAAAGTCCGAGGACAAGAGTGGAAACATTTTTATGTATGGATCCTCAACTAATCTTTCTCTTCGTAAAAAGTTTTCGCAGGACGCTTAAATCTCGATGATTAGCCTACACGACAAAAAAGATCAAGGTTAATCTCGCTGATAATTTCTTCAAAAAAGAAATGGTTAAGAAAGCAATAATTATACCTACTTAATTGGACGTGTTTAATGTAACAATAGCATATTTGCATTTCAAGGCCACCGACACAAACCGGATTAATTCAAAAATGCGCATGTTAAAGTGAAAACAAAAAATATTGCCCGAGCGATGAGCTCATGCTTTCTTCCACAATTTTTTAAAAATTCAGTTGATATTTTTATCTACAATTAATTTTGTAATTTTTTTGATCTGCAATTAATTTTAAATTAAATATTTGGATATACAATTAATCTTGAATTAACTATTTTGATCTAAATTAATTTTGAATAAATGTTTTTGATCTACAATTAATTTTGAATTAATTTTTTTCTGATTTACAATTAATTTTGTAAAATTAAATTTACATGCTATATGTTCGCATTAATTCCTAGAACCTTTGAGCACACTGAGATAAACAGGGGGAAAGTCCTGGTGCGCTAGGGCGTTTCTTGATATTTACTTTTTTAGAGACATTTTTTTAAGAAATTGGACTCAACCCAGGTTGTGCCTTTGCCATTCGTATACGTATACATACGCATAATTATGTACATGCGCTCACACTCATGTACACGCGGGCAGCGAAAATGAATGGAGAATCAAATCTGATCATGTCCAACCGCCCTCAAAATCCTGTCCCCCATATCAGGATTTAACTTGACCTGTAATTGACCTTGACATTCCATTTAAAAAAGTACTTTGGAAGGCGATTACAGATTTGCTTGAAATCTGGGGATACCTTCAGTACTAATTCCAAAGGAATCCCATAAGATACTTGTAGCTCCCTCCATTGTCTGCATTACAACAGGATGACACTACACAGATCGGAATAAATTCACATTTCACGTGTGCAACACATTTGACTTTCTCCTGTTCACATTATGGCCTATGAACAGGTATAAGTCGACAAAATAGTTACTCCTTTATTTTATTTTTAATTCAGATACTCCAAAGTCACAAGATTTAAATCAAACATTCGGTTTTCCCAAAACCACGATTTGAAGGTAATTATGCTCACGTTGTACCATAGATAGAATTAGCCAGGGAAGATTATTTAAGAATTAAGAGATATTTAAGAGATAAAAGTAGGATATTTTCTACGAATAAGATGAGAGGACCACTTACCCATGGTTTAGATCACAGAATGGTAGAATTTATATTAAGTACAAGTAGTAGGAGCACAAGTGATTGATTTAGTACAGTAGCGATCCCTCATTTACTATTCATTTATCTTTGAGTCACTTCAAAAAAAAAACCTGGGTGAAAGCACAAAAAAATGGGCGTTATACACACACACACATTATCACCATTCCCCGTAAATATAACATGGGCGAGGTGGAAATAATTGAAAAAGTATTGATTTTGATTATATAGTTTCTTTTAAATGGGAGGAAAGGGAAAGAACAGAGAGTGAGAGAGAGAGAGAAAGTCGTAATAGAAAATGTCAAAGGAGGGCCATCGTCAAAAAATCGTTCTCCTTTTCTTTCCTTGTCGATGGTTGATGTCGTCGTCGTCAGCAGCCTCTCATCCACGTCAATCACTTGCACGAGGTCCCCAAGAGGAAATAAAACATTGAGAGAAAGAGAGAGAGAGAAAAAAAGCACCCGAGGAATATTTGATTGTCAAAAAAGGGCAAAAATCAAGGTGTGTGCTGACGCACAGGAGAAAAGATGCATTTCAAAAACGGAGAATCAAAAATCAATCAAGAGTTTAACATTGATGGAATATTCAATTGACAAAAACAACTTAATAACTACGATGATTGAAAGGAAATTAAACAAATATTTAAAATTGACAGACAAAGAAAATCCCATTAAAACGGGGAATTAAAATCCGTCGAAGGAAGTGGGACATTCCCGGAGAATTAATATTGTTTTGGATGAGAAAAGTATGTATACTCAGAGGGCATTATTCAAATCGGATCATCTCCGCGCAGCCTTTCACAAAAATCGCTTCACAAAACGTTCACAAAAATCGCTTCAAAATACAAAGTAAACTGAGCCCATTATTGAATAATGGCCGCACGGGGACGATCGGATTTGGCAGAACCCCGCGACATTTGATATTTGAAAGAGAATCGTTGGACAGAAAGAAGCCAAGTCAAATTAAAATCCAATGAAGTGATCAAGAATTTGAATATACCGAAGTTACCCGTTGAACATTTACTTTGAGATGGCCGGAAAAGGGCACAACAAGTATCTACTTTATAATGTATAGACAATTATATGTATATCAAAATTGACGGGGAAGAGATTACGGGTTTAAAATTGATAATCGCGTTGATCAAAATGAGTTAGATCCATCCGCACGTCGTTAAAAAGAGATCGAATATTTAAATGGGACGAATGGATTGACAGGAAAGGAATTAATCCTTTTTGGGGGATTGATTCAAATCTAAATAGCTTAAAGCTATCCCTAAACTGACAGAAATGATGAGAGTTTCCAATATTTGCGGTCGAAATGACAGAAAAGGGCTGGTTCATCAAAATAGAAAGATAAATAACTTCTTCAGTCATAAACAAGTCTTCGATTTCCTTTCAAACTGCCTCCAGACAACGGAACAATCATTTCCGTAGAAATTGCCTGCAGAGTAAATATACAAAGAATTAAAGTTAAGGAATTAATGGGAAAAAATCCGACTTTCAATTATTAAAAAATCAATTATTAAAACCCAGAAAAAGTCCCAAACCGGGGTGAAACTCATGCATTAATACTCCAAAACAGACATGAAAAGTGTCCACGACAGAAAATGATAAACAGCCCATTCGCAATTTCAAAAAGAGGTGGGAAGAGAGGCACTGGACGACCGTGGCAGAAATGCGTAGGTAGATCAAACAAAAAGTTATTCACTGCACAAAATCTAATTGGAAACTGGTTCGTCATTCAATTGAATCAAATATATTTAAAAAAAACTAAATTCCGTCAGCTTTCTCCTTACAAACGTTTTTCCCCATTCACTTTCACCAGAAGAAGCTACATCAGCAGCTGAATCAAAAGACACAGAAACGTTTGACAACGAGACGACATCCACACCATCAACAAGGAAACTCACTTTCTCTTTCCATTTTTCTACACTTTTTTTAAAAAAATCAACGTTTCTGATGCAATTCATAAACACGTTTGTGGGTCAGCACCGATTCCCTGTCAGGATTCCTCTGCCAATATCCTCTTCCCACACATTTTTTGAGAATCCCAAAACCCAATTTTAGTTTTACAACAAACACTTTTTTATTTCTGGGATCGTACATCCCTCTCACTTCCCCCTTTTGAACGGAAGAAAGTCGTAGCATGTAAATCTCCCACGACCTTCCCCTAAAATGAATCACCCCTCAAATAAAGGAACGTTTTTGCACAGATCACGAGGATGATGTCAGAGAATGAGAGAGAGATACAAAGGGAATTGGATCAAAACATTGGGACACCCACATCCAGACACATGTTTAACTGGACACACACGTTCACTGCCAAAGGAAGGCGAGGAAATCCCGGGACAAGATAATGACGACTTCCCCAGGATTCTTGTAATTTTCACGTGCCAAAATATAAAAAGAATATATAAAAAGAAGAAGAAGAAGAGAAAGTGAAAAGAGACAGAGAGACAGGCTATAGGGTGCGTGAATGACTTTCTCTCTCTCTCTCTCTCTCTCTTTGCTTAAGTAGATATAAAGGGAGGAGGAGGAGGAGAAGAGGAGAAAAAGGGAAAGGACTTGTTTTCTCTACACCTTTAAAAACACACTCACCAAGGGATAAAAACGGGAATTTGGGTCACTCTGAATGTTCCTGGACTTTCCCAGGTCAACCTGGAAGGGTCCAAGGAAGAGTCCAAGGAGATTTGTGGTACACAACGGGGCAGAACCAGGTCAGCAGCACCTCCATTTTGAACTTTTTGGTCACCTCTCCGTGGCCTTTTCCAACTACTCAATTCCATACAGGCTCTCTTCCATTACTCCCTCATTCAACCTTACTGTACTATCCTTATTCTCTCTTTCTCTCTCTCCCTCTTTCACTCTCTCGCGCTCTCTCCTTCACTCACTGGCACTCTTTCACCCTCTCACGCTCCCTCTTTCACTCCTTCACTCTTTCCCTTCCTTTCTCTCTCTCTCTCTCTCTCTCTCTCTTTCACTAACCCCTACAGCTATTGCCAGTTGCACACAATGTGTGTCTCTCTCGGTTGTCCCTTATATTTCATAGATACAACCTGGACTATACACACTTATATGACCCAATACTTTTTTTTCAAGAACCTCCACAAGAAGAAGAAGGAGAAGAAAGGAGGGAAAAAAGAAGAACCACCACTGCCTCAACGTAATAGGAGAATAACATATTATATATACACTTTCTCTCCCATATATTTCCTATAGAGAGAGCCCGTATCCTAGGTGAAAGTACATAATAATGGGGGAAATCAAACATACAAACACGGCAGAGTCCTCCGCCCAAGCAACTAATCCCTCTGCATGTTACTCATTTCCCCTCATTCAAATGACCAGGTCATCTCCCTGGATCTTGGGATTGACCCCAGGCATTACGAGGGATGACCCAGGTCGGTCATGAGCAGGGCTTGAGAGGACTTGGCCATAGTCGTCATCCTCGTCATCTGATGTAGGTATAAAGAGCCCTCCTGTATCTCCAGTATAGGGATGGACGGAGGGAAAGGCATAAGGAAAGAGTGCTCTACCTCCATATAGCATTGCCCTCTCTCTCTGTCACTCTTTTGCTCTCTCTTGTATACAAGAGATATGGGGAGGGAGATAGTGTGTGCATGTATTAGGGGTTTTAGTATGCTGGGTCACAGGGAGGACTGTCTGTCTCTTTCCCTCTTACGTAGGTGTGCACTCTATAGGGCGATATGTTAGTGTATATACAGATATATCTCGATATAGAGGTGGCCACGTATAAAATACATTTCTCATATCAAACTCCCGCTCTTCCAGTCTGTAGGCTGACGTACATGTGGGGTCTACTGCGGGAATTTCTATCCTTTTATCTCTCTACTTCTCTCTTTCCCCTCCACATTCTCGGTCTCTTTCTCTCTCCCTTTCTCTCTCTTTCCCTCTCTTTCCCCTATCTTTCTCACTCTTTTTCCCTCTCTTTCTCTCTCTTTTTTGCTCTCATACTTCAGGCGTATATCCGTTCTTCAATTTCTCTCGCTTATTTTCTCTTTCTATCTGTATTTCAATGTCTCTCCTCGGACTTTCTCTCTTTCTCGGTGTTTTCCTCGTCTCTTTCTCCTTACTCCCTCTTTCCCTTTCTCTCTCTCTCGGATAGATACTTGAATATTCCCGTCATGTACTCCTAGCCATAAGAATGGGACATGGAAAGCGAGGGAAAGAGTGAGAGCAGTTAAATAGACGGGTAACGGGAGAGAGAGGGTGAGAGAGAGAAAGAGAGAGAGAGAGAGAGAGTGAGAGAGAGAGAAGAGCCCAGCGCACACTCTTTATAGTGCATACGCATATTGCGCAGACAAATCCTGGAGGCATGAAGGGAGTGAGAGAAATGCCCTTATAAAGAGGAAGACATAGCACATTTTGAAACAAGGATGTCTTGTCCGTAGCGATCCTCTGCGTATGTGTTTGGAATTATAGCCACAAACACTCACACATAGACACACACACACACACACAAGTCATGAGACCCGGGTTTTGGAATGGTGAGGCGGTAAGAGGGATGTAGAGAGAAATGGGGAGAGAGAAATAGTGAGAGAGGAATAGAGAGAGAGAGAAGAAATTGTTTAGTGCTTGGAGTAAGTATACATCTAGAGAAGTGTATCAAGTCCGGGGATTTCCAAGTATAGCCACATATACTTTCCCCCAGATTCTTATGGGGGAGAGAGTGAAGCACTGAGGCTTTGATGAGGTTCTTCTCTCTCTCTGTAGGTATACATGGAGGGAAAGCAGGGAAGGGAGGGAGAGAGAGAGGGAGAGAGAGAGACAGCGTGTGTGTACTAGATTGTAAAGGGGGAGAGAGAGAAGGGATGTTACCTCTCTTCATGTATACGTAAACTTGTTGCTGACGTCAGTTCAGTATTGATTCTACAGTGCTTTCTCCCCCTCCCTCGCTCTCTCTCTCCCTCTCTTCCCCCTTCTCCCTCTCCTCCTCCCTGTTTTTCTATGGTTGTTTCCAGTCCTCCCGTCCAAAAGGGTTGTCCCTCTCTCTATTACTTCCCTCCTCTCCTTTTTTTTATTTCGGCTTTCTCTCTCTCTCTCTCTCATTTGAACTTTCCCACTATTGCTTTCTCCGCTGGGCCTTTGCATTTTTTCTTTTTTCTCCTTAATTTATCTGCATACATCTCCTTTCTCATATTTGTTTTTTATTCTCCGCATTTAATTTTTTTATTTTATTCCTTTTTATCCCTCGTTTTTCATCTGCTTTCCTTTCTCCCTTTCCTTCCTTTTCCTTTATCTCTCAATTTCTTTTTCTATTTTTCTCCCCTTCTCTTTTTGCTTGTACTTTTATTCCTTCTTTGTCTTCTTAGTTCTCTTTCATTTCCACCTGTTTGTTATTTCGTCCTCATACGCTTTTCTGTCTGCATTCTCTCTCCTCCGTTTTGTCTCTTCCTCTATTTCGTTCTGATTGTCTTTATTTCTCCTTGTGCCTCCTTCCCTTTTTTCTAGTGCTTTTTAATTCTTGTTGCTTGCCATTTTCCTTTTTCTTGATTTCTTTTTTTTCTCCAGATTTTGCAATTTATTTTTCTTTACTGTCACTTTTTTACTACATTCTTTCTCCTTATCACGGCTTTTTCCCGGTTTTATCTCCCTGCTAATTCTCTCTTCTTTGCTCCAGTGTATTTTTCTCTGTCACCACCTCGTCCTTTCTGCGTTTCTATTCACTTCTGCTAGAACACTCCTTCTTTCCCTTTGATGTTTCTCTTTTTGCCCCGTCATTCCTTTTTATTATGGTTTTTGATAGATATTTACACGTCTCCCTTTCCCTTTATTGTCACTTTGTTTCCTTGCTTTAAAACCGTGTTTTTTCCCTCCCTTATTTGTCCCTTTTTCAGCATTTCCTTCTCCTCTCTTTTTTCCCAATTGCTCATCGCTCCAGTTAACGTAGTCCCGCGTGAGGCTCTCGTTCCTGCTGAAATGAGCCCATTGCCCGTGTCGGAGCGCATCTGCCCTCACAAAATTGACTTTGTATTCCTTCCCCTTCTCCCCGTTGTATTAGTTTCCCTCCCTTTTTTCCCTCTCTCTTTCTCTCTCACGGGTTTCCCCAGCAAAAGCTTAACGGTTGAGAGGAAGGAGTAATACGCATAAAAAAAAGCTGCATACATGCTCTTTCTCAGTATGACCCTTTCCTACTGTGCCGGATTGCAAAGACTCGTCCTCGGTGTCTGCGTAGACTCCTCATATGTCTCTTCTCTTTCTCTCCATTTTATGTCGTGATCTTAAATATCTGTGAGATAGCGAAAGTTTTTTTGGGGGGGGGGAATAAAGTAGTAGAAGTGAAAAAGGGAAGAATCGTAAGGAAGCCGGTGGCGGTAGTGGTAAGGTTGAAGCAAGGAAAGGACGACAAAGTTCTTTGCTGGTCCTTGGCTTTCCCCACAACGTTTTCTGTCTTACTTTCCCCCTCTCTCACTCTCTCTCTCTTTACTCTTTCCTTCTCCAGCTCCCTCTTTGTCTTTTTTCTTCCTTTTTTATTTGTAATGCTCCTT
>JAQGBT010006258.1:0-12833 GCA_034698585.1 Disparrhopalites patrizii
CTCTCTCTCTCTCTCTCTCTCTCTCTCTCTCTCTCGCTCTCTCTGTCTTTCGCTCTCTCTCTCTCTTTCTTTCTCTCTCTCTCCATCTCTCTGTCTCTCTCAAAACCCCTCCACACCCCTCCCACTCCTTTTTATTCCCCTTTGACTGTTATTGCAGGACATTCCCTGGACTGGAACATAATCGTGTTAGCAGGAAACAACACATAAATTACTCCCGAAAAAACAAATCGAAATTGGATTCGATCGCACCTTCTTTTCTTTTATTTCTTTTCTATTCCCGCACTTCTTATGTATTTCCAACCTCTTTTGTTTTCAGCCAGCGTCATGTTTTATTTGGATCCCCTCGCATCCCTTACGAATCCACTTTGATTAACAAGTGTGGAATTCAAGTGATCCTCCTCGATCTCCATCTCTTCTCATTCTTTATTCAAACCTTTTATTTTTCCATGTTTCCAAGTAGAACATTGGGGGCAACGTGTTATTCCCTTGTAATTGTCGCCAATGGAATGTTGTATCTCCCTGTGGCCTATAAATAATGGCGGGGCTTGAAGAGGAGCGGGGATGGAGGGGCAGGGAAAAAAATGGGTTGAGCTCATCAGGATTTAAAATTAAAAGGAACAAAAATTACCATGACAATACACAAGGACGGGGATACCTCAATATTAGCAGCGGAGGCCAATTAACCGCTACATGAAGCAGAGAGAAAGCGAGGGAAAAAGGGAAAGACGAAAGGAAGAACGTCAGAAACAAAAAGGAAAAGAAAGAGAGAAAAAGATATAAGAAGGAGAGGGACGGCGGAAAAGAGAGAAAGAGAAATAAAGACGAGAGAGGGACCGAAAAGAAAGAGAAATTAAGATAGAGCGAGATGGACACAGAGATGTGAGACACGGAGAAAGAAGAGAGATGACAAAAGAAATTAAGATTAAGGAGAGAAAGGAAATAAGTGAAAACAGGGAACATAAAAGAAGAAAACGGAGAGAAGAGAAAGAAAGAAACAACAAAATAAACTGGGGGGAATGGAGATAAGGAGAGAGGAAAACAAAGTAAAAAAAGCGTACGGAGACAGAAAAGAGGAGTAGAGAGAGAGAGAAGGATAACAAGAGACATAAAGCGAGCGGTAGAGAGAGCAAGAAAAGTAGAGAGATTGTAAAAAAGTAAAGAAAAATATAGAGACAAAAAGAGAGAAAGGAAAATAGAGAGACAAAAATAAAAAGAGAACGAAAAATAGAGAGACAAAAATAAAAAGAGAAGGAAAAATAGAGACAAAAATAAAAAGAGAAGGAAACTTAGGTAAACAGCAACAGCTAGAGAAAAAATAGAGACGCGACAAGAGAAAAAGAATCAAAGAGAGGCAGAAAAAGAGAGAAAGTAAAATAGAAAAGCAGAAAGAAAGACAAATACAGAGGCAGAACGAGATAGAAAAATTAAATAGGGAAAGACAAAATTAGGGCGATAGAAAAAGAGAGAGAAAGAAAATTTAAGGGGCAGAAAGAGAGAAAAGAAAATTAAAAGAAAAAGATAAAGGAAAAGCGAATAAGAGAGAAAATAAAAAAGAGAAAAAGAAAAAGAAAAGCGAGAAAGAGAAAAAAGAAAAGGCGAGAGAGAGAGAAAAGAAAATAGAGAGAAAAATAAAATGCGAGAAAGCGAGAAAATAAAATAAAGAGAGAAAGGCAGGAAGAGAAAACGGAGAGAGAAAGATAAAGCAGCAGTGAAAGAAAAAGGCCCGAAAGAGAGACAAAAAATAAGAGAGAAAACAGAGTGAAAAAATGAAGGATACAGAGATAAAGACAGGCAAAGAGAGCAAGAAAGGATAACGAATCCACAGAAAGAGATAAACAGTGAAATAAATAGTGAGAAAACCAGCAATAAAAATTTGCCAAGAAGCCACAACGAAAGACGTAGAGAGACAATGATTTGCAAAAATGTGCAAAACGTATATGAATTAAAAAGAGAATTGTATGCAGGTAGTTTGTAAAAAGCGTTGGAGGAATGATAATGGAATTAATGACGAGGGAGAGAGAACGTTCTTGAATTTTTTTTCTCCTTCGTGAAAAAGTGTCAACTGGGACCAGAGATTGGCAGGAGTCCAGAGACATTTTTTCTCCTTGCTCCAACTCTCCTGTATCTCCTTGTGCCCTAATAATAATACATGTGCTCGGTGTGTTGGAAAATAGTGAGAAGAAATGCTCTTTGGCATTATGATTCCATACTTTTGTTACATCTTTTTTTCTCTCTTCTCTCTCTCTCTCTCTCTCTCTCTCTTGCCGTCTCTGGCAGTATGGATTACATTCCCATGCATGTGTATTTATCTCGAGTGTCGCCGTACTATTCCTGTATGACTTTATGGGCTAGTGATGACGATATATTTTTGGATCAAGTCGAACCTAATCCAAAAGGGAACTTGCTTGATTTTTTTCCCCTACTTGTTTCACCGTCTGCTTCTCACGAAAATCTATAATAAGCATTTAACTCTTTTATTCTACACATTGACATTTTTTTTGTAGTCCCAATTTTTTTTTTTGTGAGTACGAATTTTCAATTTTATTACTTCAAAAATGATATCGGAAATTGCATTTTTTTATTAAACACTTTGTAGCCGCATTAGTAACATAATTCCTGTGTGAGTGAGTGACAATTTAATTTAATTTATATACATAAATTGAAGATTATTTTGGAATATATTTAAAGGAGAAAAAGTTCCAGGTCATTGTTTTTGACAGTGCCATTCAATCGATTGAAAACGAGTAAGATAAAAGGACAGCAAAGGAGATTGACAATATTATTGAGTTTATTTTTTGGGGCATAGAATATCTGCTCAAATTGGATTTCTTTGGTGTTTACATTTTTTATTTGGCCTTGGGACAAGTGGTGAGATCAATTTCCGGTAGATATCCCGGTATTTTGTAGGGAAAAAAAATTGAATCAGATTTTTCAAAGTATTTTTATATGAAACTTTTTACATGTACAGAAATTTTGTATATGCTGATAGAACATCCTGTTGTGACATTAAAAGATCTGAAATTGGTGAAATGAAATTCTTTTTGCAAAAATAAAAATTTGCAAAAAGGGACTGACAGTTTAAAGTCAGAATTGACACTTTGGATTTTCATAACTTCTGCTTAGAGAAAGTTTTGCCTCAGTTTGTTCACAGTTAAACAAATCTGTTTGGAAATACGTGTGCCTTTTTGGGCTAACTTTGAGCCTGTGTAATTTGGGGGAAAGTGGACTTCAAAGTTAAACCGAAAGTATAAGTCAAACAGGAATTTAAGACAAGGAGAAAGTTTGCACTTCGTTCGGCTGTAAGAGTAAACACGGAGAATGTTATGGTGAAAATGTACCGGAGGAAGCAGTGATTTAAATAATTGAATAAAATTGGTGTCACAAGTGCATGGAGGAAATTAGTACCTGGAGGATTTTGAAGGCGCTTTTTAAATAAAATATTGCAGATAGATATGGTGCTTTAAAGCATTATAAAGACGTTGTACCGAAAACATGGAGAAAGCCCAGAGTTGAAATTTAAGGAGAAAGATTTTGCAGCGATTGTAAAACGCCGTCAACTAAATACATTTGTGTCCATTTAGTGTCTCAATTATTTTCGGGGAAACCTAAACATTTTGGAGAAAGTTTGTGCCATGTGATTACACGTTTTTAAAAAATAGTATGAATTAAGTTGATTACAGCAGTGCCTCAACGTTTGTGGAGAAAGTTAGAATAAGACAATGTTTAATCAATTTGAATCAAATTAAACAAAGAAACAATTTAGCATCCTGAAACGTTTGGAGGACATTGTGAATATAAATCAGCCAAATTTGATCATTAAGAAGCTGAGAAAGAAGAGAAACTTACTTCATTACATTTAGCATATTAAATAATAGGCTCTTCGAAAACGGAAGTTTGTATTAAGAAAGTTTATATTAAGTTAAAAAAAGTTGTTATATATATATAATTGCAAAATTTGGACTAAATTTGCTTTTCAAAATTGGAGAAACTTTTCACATTTAAAAATTGGGGAACTTTTTACATGGAAAAATTGGAGAAAGTTTATATATTTTAAAATTGGAGAAAGTTTTTACATTAAAAAATTGGAGAAAATGTCTACATTTAAAAATTGGAGAAAGTTTGTGTTTTTTAAATGTGGTGAAAGTTTGCGAATTTAAAATTCAGGAAAAGTTTGTGCTTTTAAAATTTGATTAAAATTTACATTAAAAATTCGGTGAACATTTGTTTTAAAAATGAGGGAAAAATCTATTTTAAAAATTTAGGGAAACTTTACTTTAAAAATTAGATGAAAATTTGTAAATATTAGGTGAACATTTGCTTTAAAAATTAGGGAAAAATCTATTTTTAAAATTTGGTGAAATTTATGTATAAAATTTGAAAAAAGTTTGTGATTTTACAAGTTTATATTGGTGACTTTAATATAAAGGGGAAAGTTATAGATTGCCCTAAAACTTGAGCCCAAAAATCTCCAGTGAAAGCTAACGTCATTGCTGAATTTCTCCTTAAAATTTGTTTGACTTTCGTAAAAAAAACATCTCCTTTTACCCCTCATTACAGACATATCTACAATGTAAATACTCAAGAGAAATCCAAACCATCTCAGCGTCTCACAAGCTCCAGAAGCAACCCGTGTTTCCCCCGGCAAAACAAGACTCCCTTCTCCAATTCGAATTTCCAACCCATTTACTTCCCTTAAATGATAGAAATCAAATCTCTTAAAAATATTTTTCTGTATACACACTTGAATTGAAAAACATAATTCATTTCACAAAAAAAAACACTTTAGAACACGTGAATTTGAATGGAAAGTCTCCCCATAAAGACTTTTCTTCCGTTGCTCAATAACCTCCAGAAGCCCTATACGTGTTTGCATTGCCTATATACATACCTATATGTACATATATACTGTGAATTGCCTCAAAACAAGCCTTATGATGATCCTACCCCTTCGCCATGTTGATTGACTATTATATTCCCCTTTATATAACGTCCATTTCAATAGAAAGAAAAGCCTCCCCTTTCTCCCGGCAACAGTCTTTATAAACAACGTGGGAGTGCGTGTGCGTTTGACAGAATTAATTGGAACCCTTCGAAAGAGGAGATTGGGTGACGTACAGGAAAATTAAGCCTTTTTACCAAGACTGAGGAGACACCCAGAAAAAGAGGGGGAAGAAGGGCTTGGAAATAAATTGAAAAGATGAAGCAAGAGGAGGTGGATGAGGGGAGAAAGAGGAGGAAATGAGGGGATTCAAAGAATCCACTTTCCTACAAATAAAGAGTGAAAAAAGAGACACAATTCAATTCCTTTTCCCTTCTCAAATTTTCAAAGGAGTCAAAGGGACAGAGAGAAACTGGGAGGGAGAGAGAGAGAGAAAAGTAATTAAACAAGGCCGGGAGAAAAGATTGGCCTGGTCCTAATCACGGTCCTTTTCTCCTTCATCAACATCTCTCTTGATCAACAAATCGCTTTCACCATGATACTCCGCATCCCACCAGGCTAATTGTATAGACATTGAAGAGAGAAAGCGGGGGACTAAAACGGAGAAGGAAATACGGAGGAAGCCCAAATTTTGATTATACGGCGGATTTGTTGATTGAACCTTCTTTTTTTCCGGAGAAAGCAACTGCTGGGGAAAGGAGATGCATGCGAGCGTGAAGAGAGTGGATCGCAATGAATGGAGAGCACCTGCGGATGACACGGTCCAAGTTGTCAATCCCAAGTCGAAAGAAGTTAAGGTATTTTTCCTTACGTAGAAATGCAATTTTTTCGTCCATTTTTCCCATTTCCCTTCCTCTATACATATGCGTACATGCAAATTTGCCTTGAGCATTTTCTCATTTTTTCGTAATGCACCAATGCTTTCATCTTGCTATAAGAATACATATACCTACATGCATGTGAAAAAACTTACATAAAAATATACGAAAGCATATCTACATATATACCTACTTATATGTATAAAAAATACATATAGCTAAGTATGCATACATAATATATGTATCGGTATACATAGGTATGCGCAGACAATCTGAAATAATTGAAGCTGCCTTCAGTTCAAGACTTTATCGGCGATTTAGAATACGCAAGTCCAACTGTTTTTGGGGTGACAACAGCGGAAGCAATGCAGCATGAGTTGGTTTTATGCTGCCTCTATATCAATTCATTATTCTTACTACAGTGGACTCTCTCTCTCTATAACAACTATCCTTGTAAACACTTTTTCACTATAACAACTTTATTTTTGAACCCTTCGTATAAGTAGTGTACATATTAAATGTTCCATATAACAACTTTTCCATATACAGTGGACTCTCGCTATAACAACCTAAAAGGGAAGGGAAAAAATGGTTGCTATATGGAAAAGTCATTATATGGAACATTTAATATGTACACAACATATAAGAAGAGCTGAAAAATAAAGTTGTTATAGAGAAAAAGTTGCTATAAGGAGAGTTGTTATAGAGAGAGTCCACTGTAACAATCATGTTTGCCCTTCCCTGCAGGGTTGTTATTGCGAGAGTCCACTGTATACAGTCGACTCTCTCTATAACGGGCCTCCATATAACGGTTTTCGCACTATAACGGTGTTCACAAACCCGCCCGAGAGATATGTTATTTCTATAACAGCATAAGTGCAAAATTTAAATTCCTTATCAATAGGGAAAATTAACGTGACAAAAATTGCCAAAATAATTATACTTTCACCGAAAAAGTGTACTTTCACTTTTTAATTTGATTTAATTTTAATTATACTTTCACTTTTTAAGCTTTAAAAAGTGACGTTTTTTCCCCAGAATTATGCTTTCCCCCGTCATGCTTTTTATGCTATTTTAGGCTAGTTTTGCATAGATGTAGAAAACATGATTTCTTATACGGTAAAAATCAACACATTCCGTTGAGTTAGTATCCTTTATTGTATAAACTTTCGTTTGTTTACCAAATGTAGTGAGAATTTACTATTTTTACACGAAATTTTCGGAAATATGCTCCATTTTTGAATTATGATTTTGACGCTTAATTTTTATATACTTTGTATTAAACTGTCTAAAACTAACTTAGAATGCCTTAAAATGGTCTAAAACGAAGTTTTTTCGATAGTGCGTTTCATGATTTTGGCTTGCTCTAACCGTCAACTTTGTTCTTTATAACAGCAATTGGGCTATATAAAAGTACAATTTCATTCCTTTTTTTAAAACAAAATCAACGTTTTAACAAAATCCTGTAAATAATGATATACAAAATCTAATTCGCAAAATCATCAGAATTATACCTGGAATTATAAAACCATTATAAGCTTTATTTATACTATTAATTGTTACACACATTTATACAAAAATCCATATTTTTATATAAAAACTCTTTGCTGTAACGGTCGGATTCTAGGTGCTGATAAAAGGCTTTTATAGAGAGAGTCGATTGCATAAGGCAAAAAAAAGGAACGAGGAGCTATGGTGCATTTACAAGTTGAAAAAAAAAGCGGATTTGATTCTACATCCGGAAATAATGAGATTGCTCCTGGGGTTCCCATATGTGACAGTGGCAGGTTGCATAAGGTGACCACCTTCAACTTGAGCTCCACCATAACGGCTTTTCGCCACTTTTTGGGCAATGTTCCAAGGATGACATTTTTTTCCTCCAATTGACAAATTTTGGACAAATCCTGACATCCTTGCCGCATCCTTTTTTTTTTTATTTCCTTGGCAAAAACATAGCTATTTTTTTTAGGACCAAAAGGGCAAGTCAGCCCTAATTTGATTAGGTCAAGCGTCACCCTCCCAAACTTTCCCATTCCAACTGACGTTTGTCCCTTGTCGGAGTGGAAAACAAAGTTTCAAGCTTCCCCAAGAGCAAATGTTCTGCACTTGGGAGGCAAGTGTCAATTCTGGCTCCAAACGCGTCTCTCAAGCATTCCTTTTGGTATATTTTCTGCTTTTATCCAAAGGAGAGAAGTATTCTATAGATTCAATGGAATCCGAAAAAGGGAAATGAAAGCTGACGTGCAAATAGAGTGATCGATAGAGGAAATAATTTTTCTTCTTGTATACGCAAAAAAATAAAATGTATAGGAAAATAAAAGGGAAATCTTGGGTTTGAATAAAAAACTGTGGTGGGGGATTGATTTGTGGCTGTTGCTATGAGAATTTGGAGGAGAAGAGAAATGCTGGAGTCGTCAAGATGGGACCTTTCCTCCCATTTCTCATTTATTATCCCCCAAAAGGCTGGCAGGTAACGTTTCTCTTCGTCTCGCCTTTCTCTTCCTAGTCTTCTCTTCGCATATGTCGCTCCACTTTCTTCTATCCTTGTCTCTTGATCATTCTCTCTGTGTACTGTGGGCTTCCACTTTTTTTATTTTCTGATTCTCATTTCTTAAGTTTCAGTTTTTCTTCCTTTCTTTCATTTTGTTATTCTTATCTCTCCACTTTTTTCTTACATATTTTGTTCTTTCTCACTTCCTCTCGCTCTTATTTCCACTTTCCTTTCCCATGTTTTTGCTGTTTTTTTGTCTCTTTCTAGTAGTTCTTGTTTCCCAATGTTTCTCTTATTTTCCTCTCCATTTCTCTTATTTTCCTCTTTTATTCTTTTTTATTCCTCTCTGCTAAAATTTTCCTCACTTTTTCTCTTATTTTCTTCTCTGCAAAAATTTTCCTCTCTCTTTATCTTATTTTCTTCTCTGCTAAAATTCTCCTCTCTCTTTCTCTTGTTTTCTTCTCAGCTAAAATTTTTATTTCTTTTTTTATTATTTTCCTCTCTGCTAAAATTTTCCTCTTTTTTCTCTTATCTTCCTCTCTGCTGAAATGTTCCTCTCTTCTTCTCTTATTTTCCTCTCTGCGTATATTTTCCCGTCGGCACTTGTCCTCTCTTTTTCTTTTATTTTCCTCCCTGTTTCTCTTATTTCTTCAATGCTTCTACTTCCCTCCTTATTTTTTATATTTTTCTCTTCATTGCTCTCATTTTCCATTTTTCTTTGCCTCTCTGTCTCTCTTATTTTCCTCTATGCGTCTAATTTCCTCGGTATTCCTCTTATTTTATTCTCGATTTGTCGTAGTGTGCTATCTATTACCATATGCATGCCATACCATACCATGTGGATATGCACATCTATTACTGTGTTATCGTATTTTGATTTTTATTCCGATTATTCACTCTCTCGCTCTTATTTTTGCGTAGTTTGCGCTGGTTCCGTCCTTTCCTCCTGTTTTCTATTTTGTTTTATTCTTTGCATTGCTCCTATTCACGTTGCTAGCTCAATATTTGTAATATTTATTTTTTCGCCTATTTTATTTCTACAGTTTCTTATGTTTTGCTGGTTCTTTCTGCTTTGCGCAGGTTTTTCTTATTTAAATAACAAAAATAAGGCAATAGCCATATTTTATATCTCTGCATTTTTTTATTTCCTACCTTTTCTCTGCTTCCATTTTATGTATTTGTCGTTTCTCTCTATGTTATTTTTAGTTTTTTCTCCCTTTTCCTGATGTTCGCCTTTTTCTCTTATTGTTTTCTCCGTTTTCGTATTTTGTTTCACTAGTGTCTTTCCTCTCTTTTTTATCATA
Source organism: Disparrhopalites patrizii (assembly GCA_034698585.1). Taxonomy (NCBI): domain Eukaryota; kingdom Metazoa; phylum Arthropoda; class Collembola; order Symphypleona; family Sminthuridae; genus Disparrhopalites; species Disparrhopalites patrizii. The sequence continues at coordinate 9,553 of JAQGBT010006258.1, forward strand.
TATATATAGCCTTTCTCTTATATTGTTTTTTTCTCGTATTGTCTGATTTTGTTATTGTTCTAATTCTCACCCTCAATTCCTATCTCTGCTTTTTCCTTGTTTTCCCCTTTTTATGATTTTTGCCTTTGTCTCATTAATACTTCTCGTTTTCTTCTTCTATATCCTTCTACGTATATCGCGTTTTTCTTCTATTTCCCCTCACTCTTTTCTGCCTCTATTTTCTGTTCTTTCCCATCTCGCCTCCCCCCAAATTTCTCTCTGCAAACCGTCTATTTCCCATTGCCCCATCATTCACTTATACTCCCTTCTTCCCTTGACAATCTCCGCGTTCGGTTCATGTTCTCTTTACATTTCTGTATCTCGTCTTCTCCTTTCTCCCCGGGTTTCTTGTATGTACATATATAAGGATGTTTTAAATATTTTTCCACATCTCCCCGGACACTCTCGATCTAGCTCATTTTTCCGGTCTAACATTTTCCTATATTAAATATATATATCATTTATGTATATGTGTGCATACATACCCATTTATATGATGCTTATAATAGGTATATATGATCTTGGGAAAGAGATACCAAAGAGAGGAAGCGACAGAGATGAAATAATCGGCTCTTCTTCTCCTCCTCGCTCACCTTGTTTTCTCTCAATACGGCGCAATTCCCTCTGTGTCTCTCTCTCCTTCGCTCTTTCTCCTTCTCTCCCACTCTTTCTCTCTCTCTCTCTCTCTCTCTCTCTTTCTCCCTCTCTCCTTCTCCCTCTCTCCCTTTCTTCTTCTCTCTCTCTTTCTCTCTGTTCCTCTCTCCCTCTCTTTTTCTCTCTCTCTTTCTCTCTGTTCCTCTCTCTCTCTCTTTTTCTCTCTCGCTTCTTCTCTCTCCCCCTCTCTTTCTCTCTCCTTCTCTCCCTACTCAGGAGAAAGCAAGCTCCATGGTGACAGAGTGCTCCGCTCTCCCCGCTTTGACAGAGATTCAATTACAGCCCCATTATATTGGAGGGGGACTGCTCATCATTTTTAATGCTTATGTACACTCATTCTCCTTTGATACTCCCTTTTCCTTCCCCATTATTTCCTCTCTTATCTTGCCTCATTATCCCCAAAGATTCCCTCCGAATTTCTCTGGTCGTAACTGATCATTTCTTGAGTAAATTATTTCCATTTAATCGTTGCCCTAAAATTGTTGCTTCTACAGTACCTTTTTGAATTTTCCCAAAGCTTGCTTTATGCCTCAGATATTTAGTTACAATTTTAAATCTTCCCGGTGAGGTGGTTTTTAATTATGTTGAATGTGTTCCAAAAAAATAATCTAATCTGAAATGAGATTTTAACTGACCTGGACTTTGATATGATTGAGGTTGAATTTTTCCCTTCACATTTCCTCACCACTAATCCATTTAATGTCATTTAATTTCCGGCTAGGCCAGACCACTGCTTGACAATTCCAGGGAGATACTGACAAATTTCGTGGGAATGCATCTGGAGAATAATTTTCTGGATAGCTTTAAAGCATGGACGGACATTTTTTTAAATTAAATATATCAAAGAGAAAAGGGCCTGTATGAGAGAGAAAGAAAGACAGAATGAGAGACAGAGAGAAAGAGAGAGAAAGAAAGAGAGAGAGAAAGAGAAAAAGAGAGAGAGACGACTACAGAAAAAGATGAAAAGACCTCCCAGTCTCTGGTTAAGTGGTTGGCCAAGAGGACTTTGATGCACATCTGTGATGTCCTCTGTCCAGTGCCAGTAATTGGGTTCTCCTTCCCCGGCACAACTTCATGTGAGCAGAGATTGTGTGTGAATTGTGGAGAGGAACTTGTGCTGGAGAAGATCGTCCATCCTACATTTTTTTCCCTCTCTTCATTTTTCCCTCTCTCTCCCTCCGTCTTTCTTTTTCATCCTCTGCCTTTTCCCAAGAAAGCGGACCTTTTCCCTTGTTAAATTCTGGGGACAGGAAAGGTAAAGGTATAGGAGAAAGCATGGGAGTGATGGAAAGAGAGACAAAAGTGGGAAGAACATCAGAGCGTTTTTTTTAGCATCAGATTTTGTGGGTTTTTTGGACTTGCGTCGTTTGTCATGTTTCTCGGTTCTCAATGTTGGTTAAAGCTAGTTTTTCTCTCTCGGCTTTCCCCTTTTCTGAATCGGTTGTGGTGGTTGGTAGGAAGTGCCTCATAAATAAACGTGGATTTTCTCTATTGTCTTTCTCTCTCTCTCTATTTCTCTCTTTATTTCTCTCTCTCTCTATTTCTCTCTTTATTTCTCTCTCTCTCTATTTCTCTCTTTATTTCTCTCACTCTCTATTTCTCTCTTTATTTCTCTCTCTATTTCTCTCTTTATTTCTCTCTCTATTTCTCTCTCTCTTTAATTCTCTCCCTCCTTATTTCACGCTCTTAATTTCTTTTTCGCTTTTGGATTCTCTCCCACTTGCTCTTTTTAATTTTCTCCCAATTTATTTCTCTTGCTCTCTTTGATTCTATATTTCTTTATACCTCTCCCTTTAAATCTATCCCTCGTTGTATCTCTTTCTGTAAATCTATCCCTCGTTATATCTCTCTCTAAAAATACCTCACTTGTTGGATCTTCCTCTTTATTTCTCTCTGTTCTCTCCCTCTTTGTCTCTCTTTAATTCTGTCGCTCTCAATATCACTTTCTTTAATTCTGTTTCTTTCTGTAATTCTATTTGTCTTTATATATCCCTCTTTAATTCTATTTCTCCTTGTTTATCGCTTCATTTCTATTTCTCTTTATTTCTCTCTCTTTATTTGTCCCACTTTGTTATTGTCTACTTCTTAAATTCAGTTGGTTTATTTCTCACTCTCTATTATTCTGTCTCCTGCTTAAATTCACTCTATTTATTTCTCTTTATTTCTTTATTTATCTCTCTTTATTTCTTTATTTATGTCTCTTTATTTCTTTATTTATCTCTCTTTATTTCTTTATTTATCTGTCTTTATTTCTTTATTTATCTGTCTTTATTTCTTTATTTATCTCTCTTTTTTTGCTTATTTTCATTTTTGTATTTCTCTCTCTTTTTTTGCTTCTTTTTATTTTTGTATTTCTCTCTCTTTATTTCTCCATTTATTTATTTCTGTTTAATTCTTCCTCTGTATTTCTTTATCTCTCTCTTTAATTTTTATTCTCTCTATTTTTTTCTCTCTTTAATTTTTATTCTCTCTATTCCTTCTTCTCTCTTTAATTTTTATTCTCTCTATTCCTTTTTCTCTCTTTAATTTTTATTCTCTCTATTCCTTCTTCTCTCTTTAATTTTTATTCTCTCTATTCCTTTTTCTCT
>JAQGBT010006259.1:0-12830 GCA_034698585.1 Disparrhopalites patrizii
ATTTATTTGAATTTTGTATTTTAAATACATTTATTTGAATTTTGTATTTTAAATACATTTATTTGAATTTTGTATTTAAAATACGTATTTTAAATTCAGGTCTTTGTATATTGTAACTGAAATACGTATTTAAATGTATTACTAGCTACTGATGTAGTTTGTAATTTGTATTTTGTGTTGGACATAAAATACAATTGTATTTTGTAATTGGTAAGTAAATAACTTGGGTAGCAGCAAAATGCAATTGATAATTTGTAATTACAGCCTCGGAGTGCATTTGTATTTTGTAATTAGTATAATTTGGAACTAAAATATTTTGGTCATCTCCGGTGATCAAATGGACCCTATAAGCAAAGGCAAACGAAGTATTAACGATTTCCCAGTGATATTTCTCACCAAGCAATACTCACCTTTTGGGTAATTTTTCCCATCACCCCGCAGGAAAAGGTGATAAATAATAAAGCCCAGTAGACCGGTGAGCACTAAGCCTATGAGGGAAATCATCTTGAAAAATTCAATAATGGTAAAATTACTGATCAACTATAAAAACGTGGCTTGAGCTGAAACTGCGGAAAAACTCGCAAGCAGCTCACTGAGAGAATTACAGAATTTTATATGCTGAATTGAAATACTTTAAAACACTTGTTCCATATTCTTATCACTACTTATGTTGATACACTCAATGGCCAATTAGCTGGAAAGAGTTGAATTTGGTCAGCTCAACTACAGCAGAAGCATCAGGTATAAACGAGGAACAGACGCAAACTGGACTGGTCCTAGTTGTGGGATTTTTTCATGAAATGAATACGCATGGAATTACTGGAGGACAAAAGCCATAAAGGAACTATGTATACTCAAAATATGCATATGTCTGCAAAATATGCTGTATTATTAGTAAGTACTCGTATTCGTTTGTAGTTAATGCCTTATTTTATATGCCGCTTTTCATCTCAGAGCGAGAGCGAAAGAGAGTCTCAACGTGCATTGGTTGCCCTTGAAATGAACATAAGTAGATAAAAACACCAAAAATGTCAATTGAATTGTATAATAATTGTCTGCACTGCATACTTGAAGACTCAATTACTGTGCAAACAGCACAACCCTCGCCGGTGCAACAAAGTATCCTATTTCAATAGCAGCAAATGATAAAAAATAATACTTACCATGTGATCAATGCTGCATTTTCAAGAGCTTAAAATTTTCGGCACCATCTCATGAGCCTGTCCCCAATCTGCCCACTGATTATGAGTTGCAGACCATTTCCGATGATGGACAATGTAAACGGGCGTAATTTTGACCAAATCCAATATTAACAAATAATTCACTAGAGGCATTCCCGAGAATGAGTAAAGCAAAGGGGCCTGTTTCACAATCAGTTATATCATATTTAACCAAAAAATGCCCACCTAAGAAAATTAGTGTCAAAATAGAAAAAGTCATGTCCTCATCCGTAGGGGATTTTTTCCCATCATCTCGCAGGAAGAAATGATACAGAACCAAGCCTAAGATCGAGATGAGAAAAAATGTGGTGAAGGAAATCATTTTGAATACAGCTAAAATGTCCTAGAGAAAAATGGCAGAAGAAATTTTGTTTTTTGTTTAAGACCCTTGACCACGACGTTTGCTCCCGAGTGTTCGCGGACAAAGTATGTATAATGCATAAAGATGTTTTTTTTAAATTTCTGGGAAAGTTAATATACATACATTTTTTGTCTCATAGGAATCAGTATGTACTTGTTTTTGTCCAGTGTCCTTGGGTGTGAATCTGTCATGAAGTCCAATGAAAAGATAAAGGTGAAGCCTTACTTTTTTTTACAATGCATCACAATTGGATTTGTAAAGTGTTTTTAAATACATTTATCCTTTTTCGACGGCACTTACCGTGGCCTTTAATAGGACAAAAAGGAGACCATTGTTGGTGGCAATATATCCACTGCCCCCATGACGTACTGTAACAACTACTGGTGAATTGGAGAATGAGCGTAAATGAAAACAAATAATAAAAATCATTGATTACTTACATACATAATAATGCACGTCTGGTTCTTTCAAGCAAAAGCGGCATGAACAAAATTTATGTCGAAAATGCAGAAACAACCGAGGTTAAAATACGCCAAATAGCTACGATTACAGTAATCAGAAGTATTGTTTTCACTCTTCACAATTTCTTATTAGTGCTTTTTGACATTCTGTGTTCAGCAATAATTTTTACAGTGTTCCTTTTAATATTTCTTTTCTTTTGTCGATTTTATACGTGGTGTACTTTAAGTTCACAATAACATTCTGCATGGAATAAATTCTTCGGTTTTTGTCGGGTCAATGTGCTTGACAACAATGAATGTAAATAACAGCCGATGTACATACATAAATACTACATATACAGGTTCCCAATTTTAGGGTTACAAATTATCATTTACCATTGACATTCGTCAAAAACATATTCTTGCAGTGAAGTCGGGATGTTTTCAAGACCGTTCCGTCAAAATACAATTGTAATCCCTCGGACTGGAAAATATTCCTGGAGTAGCATCTTCGTTAATCGAATCAATCCCATCGGCCGCTTCAATCGTGAATCGGTGGAATAAATGACTCACGAACAAAAATAATTCGTCCCGGGCCAGCGTCTCCCCGAGACACGCGCGTTTGCCGAAGCCGAAGGGCACGATGGCCTCGTGTTTCTGAAATTTCCCATCCGAAGTCACAAATCTCTCTGGCTTGTATTGCCTCGGGTTGGGGAAATGCGCTTCGTCATTGTGGAACTTGTAGAGAGGGGCGATGAGCCAGGAGCCTTTGGGCACATCGTACTCTCGGATCTTCGTGTCTTCGGTGACAACATGGAAAAGTCCGAGGGGGGCAATGGTTCCCATTCGCATCGCTTCCGTAATTACCGCCTCAACGTATGACAATCTGTATAAAAACATTTACAAGCAAGGATTACAACGATCCGACGTGATCCAAAATTTTTAGTCCGATTCGTTTCAAAGCCCGAATCGGATCGAATTACGAATTTCGATCCGATTCATGATACAAATGATTCGATTCGGTTCGATTAAACCCATGAATTGAATCGAATCATGCTTCTAACGATCCAAAAACTTTATTATTGTGGCAAATTATATACAGTGTTTGCAAATATTTAGCATATAAGTCTGATAATTTGTCACTTGAAATAAATGCAAGTAACCTTGATGTAATATTTATCTTTGGTTTAAATTTGCTACCACATTTTGATGGTTATTGCTCTGCTTCGGTAGAATAGTTAAAAATTTTGTATTAAATAATGGATCGAATCCATCGAATTTCAGTAAAATTTTATGTTCCGACTTACGTCTTGAATCGAATTATTTGATTCGATTCACGGTGTCGAATCGAATGAAATTTTCAAGTATTTGAATTGAATCGAATCGAATCAAATTGAATTAAAAAAATCCGATTTAGAATCGAATCCTTGTCATCCCTAATTACAAGTATGGCAAATCCGTGCGATAAATATAAATTCGAAATACTTTTAATTATAAAAACTAATGATTTTTACTGTGGTCGGTCGGCAAGGGTAGGAAATCGATTTCGGCCCACCACTCGATCCATTTCCTCCTGAAGTTTCTTTTGCTTGTCCGGGTTTTTCACCAAATACATGGCAGTAAAGGAAATAGTGTTAGTCACAGTGTCAAATCCGGCACCAAACAGATCCGAGATGACAGCGGTTAGGTTATACACTGTGGATTGAATTTTTTAATAAGATTTTTTATTTGGTATAACTTAACTTTGTTGGTTGTGAGTAATGCGTTATGGGCGAAGCTCTTGTGTGTAATCTCTAATTTACTTACTGCCATCTTTGTCGTAAAAGCTTGACTGTCGGTCTTTGGTGGAGTCCACTTCTCTTAGATAGCTGTCCATGAAATCCCGAGAGACGCCGTCCTCGGGCAATGTCTGTCTGTGATGCTGGACATGTCCCATCACAATTTCTTTCATATCATGCGCTAGCTTCATTACAGTATTCCAACCGGAAATGGAGGGAAGCTGCTTGGCAATCCCCGGGGCGAAGAATAACAGAGGACTCCTCGAAATCAGCTCCAATATTCTGTCAAAAACATGCATTTTAATTATGTGAATCATGCAAAACATTTTTCGAAAGTTGAGTTAAAGTTACGGAAAATTTTTAGGGACTCACTTTTTGTTTTGGTTGAAGATGGACCACAATCGAGGATCGTCCATCTCATAGCGAACGCCAGCCATGATCTGCCATAAAGTATTGAGGACAGCCATCTGGAAGGTCTTATTGATCACAGTCGGCTGACGCGTCTTTTTAGCAAGGTTGTCCAGGAATTCTTTGACTTCCTCCACGATCTTCTCCTCGCCGCCACTTTTGCCAAAGCCGAAGTCTCGGAGATGGCGAAGGGTGAACCGACGTTGTTCTGACCACGACTGTCCGGACGAATTAAGTATTCCTGCACACAAAATGACATGAGTTGAGCTCTTAATTGCTAAAAAATGACCCTGATGGCAATGGATTCCACGAGAGTTCTACGAGGAAACTAATGCATGAGTTATTAATGTTTACCTGCAACTTTGCCGTCGTTAAAGGCTAGAAACAACTCATTTTCAGGCCTGGCTGAGAATTTCATGTCGTTGTAGAGTTCTTTGGCCAATTTTAAATCGTTCACCACGAAACATCTGAAATGAGCATCAAAAATTTTCAATCACTTATGAAGTTACTGATGAACAAAGGAAGGACCCTTACGACGTCCAATTTTCTTATGGGATTTAACATGGCGGTAACTCCCATTTTTCTTTTCGACCTCTTGTGATTCCCAGTATATACTGAACGTTGCATGGGCTATATGTACACCTACCAGGCCTATCATATCCCATTACCAACTTTTCAAGCAAATTGCCCTATTTTGGTGTTTCACATTGTTTCTCGCCTTCAGTGCTGTGGAGTACAAAGGTCGAAATGAAAAATGGGAGTTTCTGCCATGTTAAATCCCGAAAGAAAATTGGACCTTATTAGGGTCCCCCCTTTGCATGTTTGTGACCGTGCAAACTTTCAAATTTTTTTTTCTGCGGCTGCAGGTCGAACTAATTGTAAGTTGACATTGGTTCATCACATGGTGGGGTGAATGTGTGGGAAAAGTTTCGTTTAGATCAGGCTTAACCAACGAGTGACCTGTTTATCCGTAAGCGCATTCTGGTCTAAATGTTACTATATTGAAAGCTAACAATTCATGTATGTACGTGTAACGCGCCTTACCTGTCCCGTCCAAAATACATGAGATAAATATCGCCGAATTTTCTGTGCCAATGCATTATCTGTTCCCCGACATTCCCACGAAGTTGGAGGGCATTTCCGAGTATGGGTAGTGCAAATGGACCTGGAATGTTAGGTAAATTTAATACCATTATCAAATGGTACCAGTAATCAATTGTTTTGCTAAACAAATTTAAAAAATGAAGTAAATTTGGCTAACAAAATTTTAATGATTATCCAGTGATATTTCTCACCAAGTATTACTCACCTTTTGGATAATTTTTCCCATCTCCCCGCACGAAAAGGTGATAAATAATAAAGCCCAGTAGAGAGGTGAGCACGAAGCCTGTGAGGGAAATCATGTTGAAAAATTCAATAATGGTAAAATTACTGATCAACTATAAAAACTGGGCTTGAGCTGATACTTCCGAAAAACTCACTAGCAGCTCACTGAGAGAATTACGGAATTTTATATGTTGGATTGAAATACTGTAAAACACTTGTTATCACCACCACTTGTCTTGATAATCTCCATTGTCATTAGCTGGAAAGAGTTGAATTTTGTCAGCGAACTACAGATCAGATTCTACAGCAAAAGCATCAGGTATTCACGAGGAACAGACAAAAACTCGGCTGGGTCCTATAGTTACGGGATTTTTTCATGAAATGAATATGCATGCAATTACTTCAGGATAAAAGCCATATAAGCCATAAAGGAACTATGTATACTCAAAATATGCATATGTCTACAAATTATGTTGTAGTACGTACTCGTACTCGTACATAATTAGTTAATGCCTTATTTTACGTAAGTATACATCTTTCCATCTCGGAGAAAGAGCGAAAGAGAGTCTCAACGTGCATTGGTGCCCTTGAAATGAACAGGTAGATAAAAACACGAAAACAAAAGTCAGTTGCATTGTATAATAGGTAATAATATTAATAATTGTCAGGACTGCCTACTTGAAAAATCAATTACTGCACAAAGAGCACAACACTTGTCGGTGTGAGTAAAGTTTTCTATTTCAATAGCATCAAATGATAAAAAATAAGACTGACCATGTGATCAATGCTGCATTTTCAAGAGCTGAAAATGGGTAAAGCAAAGGGGCCTGTTTCATCATCAATAATATCATATTTAACCAAAAATACACACCTAAGATAATTTAATGTCAAAATATAAAAAGTCATTTCCGCAGCCGTAGGGGATTTTTCCCCATCATGTCGCAGGAACAAATGATACAGAACAAAGTCTACGATCGAGATGAGAAAAAATCTGGTGAAAGAGATTATTTTGAATTCAGCTTAAATGTCCTAGAGAAAAATGACAGAAGAAATGTTTTTATTTTTGTTTAAGACGCTTGACCACGACGCTTGCTCTCTATTGTTCATCGACAAAGTATAATGAACAAAGATCCTGTTTTTATTTCAGGGACCTGTAATAAATTTTGCATCTCACAGGATTCTGTATGCGCTTGTTTTTGTCCAGTGTCCTTGGGTGTGAAACTGTCATCATGAACTCCCATATTAGATAAACGCGAAGCCTTACTTTTTTTTTGCAATGCATCATAATTGGATTTGTAAAGTGCTTCTAAATGAATTTATCCTTTATCCACGGCACTTATGGTGACCTTCAATAGGACAAAAAGGAGACCAGTGTGGGTGGCATTGTATCCACATTACGTACTGTAATAGCTATTGATGAACTAATGTATGTACTGTCGAATTGGAACATGGACGTAAATTAAAACAAATCATAAAATTATTGACGAATAATTTCTTACTGTAATATGTACTGTGGAGTATTTTCTACAAATGGTCCTATGAAATAAATAAAATAAATAAAAAGACAAAAAGGGTTTCCTAAATTAAATATAACTCCACATATTTATTCTGTAACTTCAGACAAAAAAACAAAATGATACAAGTTACTGGTTGCAATAGAATATGATACTAGATACCGTACCATGTAAATCTCGGGGGATTTATACGCAGAAAATGATTATACAAGAAGATGTGTACAGTTGTGAACAACAACTGGACAATCATTAAAATCAATTATACACTTTTTAGCATACATCATAATAATGGAGTATTAACATTTTGTAGAATACTTATGGAAAATGTCTCACAGTACATAATATGTCTGTTTCATTCACTAGTGACATGAAGGGCCGAAAATGCGAAAACCAGGTTAAAATACCTACACCAAATATCTATATACGATTACAGTGTTGACAAGAATTGTTTTCGCTTTTTACAATTTCTGATAAGACAGGATGTATGTATTGTTAGTGTTTATTTTAAACGTGCTCCGTTCAGCAAGATTTCTACAGTGTTCCTTTTAATTTTTAAAATTCTATTTTTGTCGGTTTTATATGTAGTGTATACTCTTAGCTAGATTCACAATAACATTTTGCATGGAATAAATTCTTTGTTTTTTGTCGGGTCAACGTGCAACTTAGTTCCTGCTATATACATACATATTTCTACATACATGTTTCCAATTTTAGGGTCACATATTACCCTTTGGCATTGACATTCCTCAAAAACATTAACTATGGTCTTGCAGTAAAATCGGGATGTTTTCACGACCGTTCCGTCAAAATACAATTGTAATCCCTCGGACCGGAAAATATTCCTGGAGTAGCTTCATCGTTAATCAAATCAATCCCATCGGCGGCTTCAATCGTGAATCTGTGGAATAAATGACTCACGAACAAAAATAATTCGTCCCGGGCCAGCGTCTCTCCGAGGCACGCGCGTTTGCCGAAGCCGAAGGGCACGATGGCCTCGTGTTTCTGAAATTTCCCATCCGAAGTCACAAATCTCTCTGGCTTGTATTGCCTCGGGTTGGGGAAATGCGCTTCGTCATTGTGGAACTTGTAGAGAGGGGCGATGAGCCAGGAGCCTTTGGGCACATCGTATTCTCGGATCTTCGTGTCTTCGGTGACAACATGGAAAAGTCCGAGGGGGGCAATTGTTCCCATTCGCATCGCTTCCGAAATCGCAGCCTCAACGTATGCCAATCTGTAAAACAAAAGATACTGTATGCAATGATATGTTATAAAATAATAACTATCAATCGGTACACTTACAAGCATGGCGAACTAGCGGGATTAATATAGAATGGAAATGCTTTTAATTATTAAATAAAACGAATTATTTTTACTGCGGTCGGTCGGCAAGGGTAGGAAATCGATTTCGGCCCACCACTCGATCCATTTCCTCCTGAAGTTTCTTCTGCTTGTCCGGATTTTTCACCAAATACATGGCAGTAAAGGAAATAGTGTTAGTCACAGTGTCAAATCCGGCACTAAACAGATCCGTGATGACATTGGTCAGGTTAAACACTGTGGAGTGGATTTTTTCATAAAATTTTATTTTTTATCTTTAAAGATTTTTATTTGGTCTGACTTAATTTGTTTGTTGTTTGTCAGTATTTATGTAATGTTTTATGGGTGAAGATCTTGCATGTAATCTCCAATTTACTTACTGCCATCTTTGCCGTAAAAGCTAGACTGTCGGTCTTTGGTGGAATCCACTTCTTTTAGATAGCTGTCAATGAAATCACGAGAGACTCCGTCCTCGGGCAATGTCTGTCTGTGATGCTGGACATGTCCCATCACAATTTCTTTCATATCATTCCCTACCTTGATGACAGTATTCCAACCCGAAATGGAGGGAAGCTTCTTGGCAATACTCGGGGCGAAAAACAACAGAGGATTCTTCGTAACCACTTCCACTAATCTGTGAAAAACATGGATTTTGATCATGTGAATCATGCAAAACATTTTTCGATTGTCCGAGTTAAGCTTACAAATAGAGTTCCTTATCGGTTCAAGTTCAATTTTCAAGTATCAGTTACGGTAGCAAGTACAATTGCAAGTTCGGAAAATGTTGGCCCGACACTCATACTTGATAAGTCGGAATTTTGGAGAGTACTCGAAATTGATGAAGTATACACGTTCATTTAAATAGTCGAAGTCGGATTTCTGATTGCTAACTCAGTCCAAAACCAATTTCAATGACGAGTATTTTTCATGCTGAAACTAGAACCTTCAATAAAACTAAAAGTTAAATCATATTATAGGTTTTTGATTACGTTTTCGATTTTAGCTGGGTTCTATAAAACTGCTATAAACAATGTCCCTCGCTCATTTATCTATAAAAAACTTGATTACTAGCCGCAATTGAAATCGCAATTAACCTCGCGAGGACCAATTGTGATTTAGATTTCTTATTAACTACTGCAGTACTCCTGCAATTTCGAGTACTCAATTTGGCACTTGATTAGACGAACTTGAAATTGGTGCTTACATATTTTTACTGGGTTTTTTAATCGAGTTTAAGTTCCGCCCTAATATAGCGACATTTTCAAGTACGATTTCAATTTCGAACTGAAAATGAAGCACTCAGTAGGGAACTCTACTTACACAAATACGGAAAATTTTTGCGGACTCACTCTTTGTTTTGGTTGAAGATGGACCACAATCGAGGATCATCCATCTCATAGCGAACGCCGGCCATGATCTGCCATAAAGTGTTGAGGACGGCCATCTGGAAGGTCCTATTGATCACAGTTGGCTGACGCGTCTTTTTAGCAAGGTTGTCCAGGAATTCTTTGACTTCCTCCACGATCTTTTCCTCGGTGCCACTTTTGCCAAAGCCAAAGTCTCGGAGATGGCGGAGAGTGAACCGACGTTGATCTGACCACGGCTGTCCGGACGAATTAAGTATTCCTGCACACAAAATGACATGAGTTGGGCTCTTAATTGCTAAAAAATGACACTGATGGCAATTCCACGAGAGTTCTACGAGGAAACTAATGCATGAGTTATTAATGCTTACCTGCAACTTTGCCGTCGCTAAAGGCTTGAAATAGCTCATTTTTGGGCCTGGCTGAGAATTTCATGTCGTTGAACAGTTCTTTGGCCAATTTTAAATCGTTCACCACGAAACATCTGAAATCATCATCAAACATTTTCCATCAACGTATAAAGTTATCAAGCGCATTCTTGCCTAAATATAAATATAAATATTACTATATCATAATCTAACAATTTATATACTTGTAACGCGTCTCACCTGTCCCGTCCAAAATACATGAGATAAATATCGCCGAATTTTCTGTGCCAACGAATTGCCTGTTCCCCGACATTCCCACGAAGTTGGAGGGCATTTCCGAGTATGGGCAATGCAAATGGACCTGGAATGTTGGGTCAATTTAATACCATTATCAAATGGCACCAGTACTTAATTGTAAATTTGCCAAACAAATTTAAAAAATGAAGTAAATTTGGCAGACAAAGTTTTAATAATTTCCCAGTGATATTTCTCACCAAGCAATACTCACCTGTTGGGTAATTTTTTCCATCCTTCCGCAGGAAAAGGTGATAAATAATAAAGCCCAGTAGAGAGGTGAGCACGAAGCCTGTGAGGGAAATCATGTTGAAAAATTCAATAATGGTAAAATTACTGATCAACTATAAAAACTGGGCTTGAGCTGATACTGCCGAAAAACTCTCTGGCAGCTCATTGAGAGAATTGCAGAATTTTATATGCTGGATTGAAATACTTTAAAACGTTTGTTCCATATTGTTATCACCACTTATGTTGATACACTCAATTACCAATTAGCTCTAAAGAGTTGAATTTGGTCAGCTCAACTGCCGCTTTTACAGCAAAAGTATCATGCATAAACAAGGAACATACACAAACTGGACTGGTCCTAGTTGTGGGATTTTTTCATGAAATGAATATGCATGTATTTCCTGGATGACAAAAGCCATAAAGGAGCTTCACTCAAAATCTGCACACGTTTATAGGTGCATCTGCAAAATAAGCTGGAGTAAGTACTCGTACTCGTATGTAGTTAATGCCTTATTTTACGTCCCGCTGTCCATCTCAAAGAGAAAGCGAAAGAGGATCTCAAGGTGAATTGGTTGCCCTTGAAATAAACATAGGCAGATAAGAACACAAAAAAAAGTCCATTGCATTGTATACTAATAATTGTCAGGACTGCCTGCGTGAAGAATCATTACTGTACAAACAGCTCAAGGCACAACCCTTGCCGGTGGCAACAAAGTTTCCCATTTCAATAGCAGCAAGTGATAAAAAATAAGACTGACCAGATGATCAACGCAGCATTTTCAAGAGCTTAGAATTTCCGATCTGCACGATCTGCCCACTGAGTTGTAGACCATTTCCGATTGTGGGCAATGTAAACGGGTCAAATTCTGACCAAATTCAATATTAAAAAATAATTCACTAAAGGCATTCTCGAGAATGGTAAAGCAAAGGGGCCTGTTTAATATCCGTTATTAACATATTTAACCCAAAAATACAGACCTGAGATAATTTAATGTCAAAGTAGAAAAAGTAATTTCCTCGTCCGTAGGGGATTTTTTCCCACCATGTCGCAGGAACAAAGGACCCAGAACAAAGCCTAAGATCGAGGTGAACAAAAAATCCGACGAAAGAAATCATTTTGAATACAGCTAAAATGTCCTGTAGAGAAAAATGGCAGAAGAATGTTTTATTTAATTTTGTTTACGATACTTGACCATGACATTTGCTCCCGAGCGTATAATGAACAAAGATCGTGTTAATATCCCTACATTTTATAGGATTCGCTGTGCACCAATTATTTTCAGTGTCCTTGAGGTTGAATATGTCACCATGAAGTCCCATATTAAATAAACGCGAAGCCATAATTTTTGGTACAGTGTATCACAATTGGATTTGCAAAGTAGTTTTAAATGAATTTATCCTTTAACGACGGCATTTACAATGACCTTCAATAGGAGAAAAAGGAGACCAGTGTGGGTGGCAGTGTACCCACTACCCACATGACGTACTGTAACAGCTACTGATGAACTGATGTATGTACTGATGAATTGGAGCATGGACGTAAATCATTAAATTACTTAAATACCCACATAATGTGCGTCTGGTTCTTTCAAGCAAAAGTGGCATGAAAAAAAAAGTCAAAAATGCAAAAAAAATCGAGGTTAAAATACGCCAAATAGCTACGATTACAGTATTCAGAAGAATTGTTTTCGCTTTATACAATTTCTGATACGACAGGATGTATGTATTATTAGTGTTTATTTTAAACGAGCTCCGTTCAGCAAGATTTCTACAGTGTTTCTTTTAATTTTTAAAATTTTATTTTTGTCGATTTAACATATAGTGTACTCTTACTTTAAGTTAGAGTCACAATAACATTCTGCATGGAATAAATTCTTTGTTTTTTGTCGGGTCAACGTGCAACTTAGTTCCTGCTATCTACATACATATTTCTACATTCATGTTTCCAATTTTAGGATCACATATTACCCTTTGGCATTGACATTCCTCAAAAACATTAACTATAGTCTTGCAGTAAAATCGGGATGTTTTCACGACCGTTCCGTCAAAATACAATTGTAATCCCTCGGACTGGAAAATATTCCCGGAGTAGCTTCATCATTAATCGAATCGGTGGCTTCAATCGTGAATCTGTGGAATAAATGACTCACGAACAAAAATAATTCGTCCCGGGCCAGCGTCTCCCCGAGACACGCGCGTTTGCCGAAGC
>JAQGBT010006260.1:0-12830 GCA_034698585.1 Disparrhopalites patrizii
GGTCAAGTTTTCAATATTCTCCTTGCTTTTAAATAGAATGCAAGGTGTTTATGTTATAAAAACATATTGTTACTTTACTAATATGCTAAGGCGTATATAGCGTTAGAATTCCAAACTGTCATTCACTAATGTAAATACCACAAGAATATTTGGCTTTAGGGATCTGCGCATGCATGCGCACACAAATACTCTTCATCAAAAATGACCATTCTTTATTTCCATATGTGTATTGCAGCATGTAAACGTTTTATAATAGTTAATAATTCTCGATTCATTCCGTGTACTTTTATGGTCACCTTAGTACAGTCTACTCTCGCTGTAACAGCCCTCAAGGGAAGATTATCTCAACGTAATTGGTATTCCAAAATACGTATAAGCAAATTGATCGTCTTTTGAGTATCTTTCTTATCTGCAACATTTTGCAATCGTTTTTGCCAGAATTATTTGAATCCGTAGCTATTTATGATTAACTTGTATATGGAACAACTTGTATGGGGAAGCTAAAATATGTAGAAGAGACACGTGGATTAAATGAAATATGTACAAATTAAATTACTTACAGACACTCACACTCACAATTTCTTATAAACTAAAATCTATAGGTATATTAAAGTTTTATGTTTATAACATGTATATGAATAAATAATAAATACTTATAAAACCTAATACATATACCGTAATTACTCGAAAGATGGCCGGTCTCTAAAGATGGCCGGGTATTTTGAGACATGCGTAGAGATCGCCTGCTCAAATGATAGCCGGGGCTCTAAAGATGCCCCGGTCATTAATTGGCTAAATATCATTGCAATTTCTATGATTTACGGTGCAAACGTTCAATTACAATGAAACAGCGGCCGTTATTGTCAAACCATCGCTGCGGGAACGGCAGTTATTATTTATTTTGGTGTTGCTAACTTCAAGCGACTTTTTGATTTCAAATGTTCGAATGTTGAAATAATTAAATGTGTTGGTCTAAACTCGAGTAGCTCAAGCTAATGCTAGCAACGTGAATAAAAGACGTTCTTTCAGTGTAAAGTTAAAGCTAGAAGAAATTTTTGCTGAAGATAATTCTGGCAAAGCATCTGTACGAGAATGTAATATGGATCCGAAGCAAATAAGAACATGGGGAGCTCAAAAGAACCAACTGGGTCCTTTTGAAGTTGATTTTATCTCGGATTCAGATTCAAGTGGTCATGGTTAACTGAAAATTACTATCGTCGTTATTTTGATCTTGCGCTCATACATATAGTGTTGGGTAGATATATGTAATTAAAATGAATGGCTTAAGCTTAGTAGAGGTAGCCGCCCCTGCAGATAGCCGGGTTGTTAAGTTGGCCGGGGTCTACATATGAAATTGTTCAACTTGTCCCGGGCACTTGTCCTGCATATTTCCTTTTTTCAACTAAATTTATGAACCAAACGTGCGTATAGTGCTCAGAGTTGGAAAAATTCGCTGCTGGGGCAGTACCAGTACCAATTACATGACACGATGAGCGAATTACTCAGTACCAGTACAATGTGGTAAAAACGTAGTACTTAAGTACCAGTACTAATTACTTTCATTTTATTTCTGAAAATAAAGTATCAATTACCAGTCCAGCACAGGTAAGTACTTGGTCAGTACCAGTACTTGTAAAGTGTACTCTCGCTATAACAACCCTGAAGCGAAGGGCAAAAATGGTTGTTATATAGAAAAGTTGTTATATAGAATATATGAAATATGTACACTATATATACGAAGGGCTAACAAGTTATATGGAACATTTAATATGCATACTACATTGACCAAGGGCTCTAAAATGCAGTTGTTATAGAGAAGACGTTGTTATAAGGAGAGTTATTATAGAGAGAGTCCGCTGTGGATTCACTTTCAACAATGTCAGCGAATTGCAAGTTTATCTTACAGCGATCTTCTTTTCGGACATTTTCTTGGCAGCACCAGGCGATTATTTTTTAAATAACGCTTTTAATACTTTATCTTCAAAATATTTCTATACAAAACGTTTTAACGACAAAAAATAGTTTTTACTTATTAGAATTAACATTAATTAATTTTAAAATTAATTTTCTTCGCACATTTTGACAAAAATTGATTTAAATTTTTTTCAAAAATTCGAATTTTTGAGCTTGACGCGAGAAAACCGTAACCTGGTCATTTCTTTAAATCCGCCTGGAATACTTTTGAAAGTACTTAATTATCCAGTACCCAGGGCAAATATCATGAAAGCAAGTAATTTAAGTACTTTTTCTTCGTGTCGTTCCAGTATTAAGTACAAGTACTTTTCACCCTGTAAAATTTAAGTACCAGTACCAGTCCAATTACGATCTTTGAAATTAGCTGTACTGCCAAGTACAAAGTACCAGTACGGTACTCAGTTCCCAGCTCGGATTAGTGCTGTAAGTTTGTTATTCGTATTGTTTTTGCACACCCACCATTTTCATAAAATATTTGTGTTTTTTGTTGGTAACCGTGTTTTTTGTATGGTGCATATTATACTGTGCACGAAGTAAGACTTTGTTTTTGTTTTCTTCCTTAACGAAATCGCGACAAGCTACAACTTGCAGCACTACGCGAATAATAGAGCACCGGCTACAATTTAACCATGGAAATTAATTTACTTTGATTGTGATAAATTGTGTTTAATTTCCGGCTATAATTAATTTGCAATGGCCGTCGGGCTTGAAGCCTGTATTCCACCTTTGCCCTTTGATCTGCTTATCCACTACATATTTAAAATCTTGTGCCAACTTGTAGTGCCCTTAGTTTTAATATTCGGATGACACAAGGAAGTGAATCTCGGATATCTTCCCTCTGAAGCTGCTGACGCACGTGGTTGATATGGATAATCATTAATTTGGATCATCTATGCATACATCAAGGATAATCTAGTATACTACAACAATTATTGGACAAAAAAAAATCCTGCGCATTCTGCGATTAGTAAGGTTTGTTTTTAATAAATTCCTACAGAAATTATAAATGCCTTTTTGTTGAATAGCCAATACGACTTACAATCATTATATGCATTCAAAGCCAAACCAAATAATATAATAAATACTTGAACGTCAATAGTTAATAAAACTATAAGCACAAAAACCTAGAATCCCTTTGACAATGCCGAAGAGCAGACAACAATGTCCGGAATGTCCTCAGATGTTTGCGACATCATCATGTGTGAAGTTCCACGTGAGATGCGTTCACAGGAGAGAAAAGCGCTTCAAGTGTTCAACTTGCTCCTATTCGTCCTTTCTGAAAGCCAACGTGAGGTGTTCCCAGTGCCCGTACAGGGGCAAGACGGTGGCTTGCTTGAAAAAGCACAGAAAAGGACACTTGAAAAAGAAAGACAAGCAAAGTTATTGTTGCAACATTTGTGAGGTCGTCTTCGACTCCAAACCGGGCCTCTCTTCAGACATCCAGGAGCACACCGGCGAGGGCTTGGACCGATCCAAATGCTCCTTTTGTCCCAAGGCCTTCCGAAACAATTCAGGGTTGACATCCCACATTGGATGTCACACGAGGGAGAAGCCATTTAAGTGTCAGTTTTGTTCGTACGCAGCCGCTCGTCCGAGCGGCTTAAGTCGGCATATAAAAGAAACGCATTCTGAGAACAAGCCCTTCCAGTGTCACTTTTGCACCTACGCCGCCAAAACGAGAAGCCATTTGACCAGGCACATGACTAGACACACGGGAGAGAAGCCCTTTCAATGCCAGATTTGCTTCTATGCTTTCGCTGTGAAACACACGCTAACCGAACCTACCAGAAGGCATACGGGAAAAAGAATTTGCCAGTGTAAGCTTTGTCCCAAAACATTTGCGACTTCCGGAGATGTGAGAAAACACGTGTTGTCTCACTCGGACAAACGGTCTTGCGCATGTCCCTTTTGCTCCAAATTGTTCCGCACACGCTGTGAGGTCAAGTCACATCTAAAGGCTCATTTGGAGGAAAGACCATTCAAGTGTAAACTGTCCTTACACCGCCAAATGGCGAGTGGGATTAGAACGTCATCATGAATGGGTTCACATTGGGGTCAAATCACACAAGTGCCAGTTGTGTGACTACTCAACCTTTGCACGAAGTAATATTCAGAAGCACATGAGCAGACACACGGGGGAGAAGCCGTACAAGTGCGGGGAATGTCCTTATGCCAGCGCAAACGCCGGGGATTTGCAACGACACTCGACCTGCCATTCCTAGGGAGCTGGGTATTGATAAACCCTTATTATAATCCCGGGATTACGGATTTGAATCCGTAATCCAAAGAGTTTAAAAAAATAAAGTAATCCGTAATCCCCGAAAAAAAATATCAGCATGTAATCCGTAATCCAAGTGAATTTGGTGGCTTGGATTACGGTTCCTCGGCGAAGAAAACACCTGTCTTAAATTTTCACAAAAACAGTTTATATTCAATAGCAGTATTTTCGAAATCTAACAGCATTTGAAACCTTTTTGTTTAAATTTTCTTCTGTATAAGGATTTGTCGGCAAAAATTACGTGTGTAATCCGTAATCCATAATCCGGGATTACAATGCAAAGCGTATTACAGTAATCCGAATCCGTAATCCAGAATATAAAATAATTTTAGTGTAATCCGTAATCCCGTGGCTATGCTAAAGTGTACGTGTAATCCGTAATCCCAAAAATAAAATCAGAATAATCCGTAATCCCGCAAAATTCTGCGTAATCCACAATACCCTGCAAGGGAGCACCTTTGAAGTGCGAACATTGATCTTTTTCCGTGTTTGGACAAGGTAACCTGACACGACACAGGAGATTGCACCAACTTCCACTCGAATGTGAAAATACGGTTAGTATACTACAGTGCAATTGGATCAGGATAACCTGGACAAAAACAGGAAGATGCCGCCTGGGGCAAATTCAAGAGGAAATGGGTATTCTCCTTGTCCACTTTTGTGTGGGTAGCAATGTGGACACCGCTGGGTTGAAGTTGAAGGTGTTCGCCTTCGAAGGTGCAATAAAAATTGAAGTATAAATTTACTGACGGTGCATTTAGAGTTCATTTGTCTGAATAAATTAATATTAAATTGTATGTTAGAGCTGATGAATACATGCATCCAATGATTAAAGGAAGAATAAGATTACGTTATGTTACAAAAAGAATTTGTAGGAGATTTCTTGCCTTAAAATATATATGGAAATACATATCCCAGTTAAATCGCTGCCATTACAATGTAATGTGTGTTTATTTTGGTAATTTTGGTTGGTAAGATGCACCGTTAAATTATGTTTGGTTAGGAATGCAAAAAGAACGGAACTAAGTTTAAGGAAAATTTGTGCCTTCCTCGACAGTAGCGACAGAGAACAAAATTGTAGCCTCACCACTGTGCACATTTTTGCAAATCCAGTGCGGCCCGTTTACAAAATATCGAAATTTGTAAGGCATGGATTGCATGGACTTATTGTTAGTCCGTTTTGGGAACGAAATCTCGATTTCACAATATTAAACATACACATCAGGGGCAAAACGAATTCCTGCACATTTCAACCATATCCCTCCGTCTCTTTGCTTTTCTCTAATCCCTCTCGCTAAGCATACCCTCCTGTCCCGCTATTTTTATAGCTGGTTTCACTTTCACTCCCGTCTCGCTCTTTCTTATTTGTCTCGCTCTTTCCTCTCTATCCCGCTCTTTCCTCTTTGTCTCGCTCTTTCCTCTTTGTCTCGCTTTTTCCTCTGTCTCGCTCTTTCCTCTTTGTCTCGCTCTTTCCTCTGTCTCGCTCTTTCCTCTGTCTCGCTCTTTCCTCTGTCTCGCTCTTTCCTCTTTCTCTCGCTCTTTCCTCTTTGTCTCGCTATTTCCTTTCAGTCTCGTTATTTTGTCTCTTTCAGAGGGCGTCGCTCGCTGGTGCGTATTTGCATATGAAAAGGCCTGCACAGGCCGCCAACATATGCACGGGTGGACTTAGTCTGGTTTGGCAACGAACGCGCGATGGACTTAGTACGTTTTGCCAACGAACCAGATTTAAGAGCGAGTTTAATCTCTGTTAGGCTGACCTTTAACCCGCAAAATTTTAGGGGCAATCTAACTGTTTTATTTGAAACGAAAAAATCATTTTTGAAATTTCGGGACTTACTGTTAGTCCGTTTTGACTCAGAGCCCCTCATATGTATTTTCCGTCGAGCATATAACTGAAGCTACATTTAATGCCAATGAAACTCTTTCAAAGTTAAAATGTTCACATACAGTCGAATCTATCTATAACGGTTCTCCTTAAATCAGAAAATTGTCGTCGTTATAGTAAAAAATCGTTATAGAGAAATTTGAATGTTAACAATTGAAAAACGTTTTTCGGGGGTGGCATTTTAAGGCCTGAATTCCAAGCAATATGTATAGATCTCCACAATAACAAAATGTTTTTTAAGTTTTTTTTTATTGGCGAAAATATTATTTAGAGCTGATAAACGTCATATATGGAACAATATATTGTGTTATTTCGTTTCGTTTCTCTCTTCGTCCGTTTAATTCCCCTTGATGTTCCATTCTTCTCTTTCATCAATATTTAACATTTGTGTTTCGCTCCTGTTATGCACGTACAAGGCTCCGCGGGTTTTTGTTTTTACTGTCTTTACAGAAGCGTTTCTTTTGGCACGTGGGACTTATTCAAGTATATGCATATAATCAAATTGGTTTTGCCCACGAATTGAATTAATTTCCTGTGTTAGATTGAATTTCGCGGTTTAATAGGATTTCAAACTACAGAAAATTGGATTCGAATTAGAAAGAGCCCACAAAAGTACCTGAGTTCATGTTAATTATACCTGCATATGAGAGTGTACATATTACACAAAATATCCCAGTCTATATCGCTGCAGTACTCAACTTTTGCGAGTTCGCCCTTCAAGTTGTAGTAACAGTCCAAGGAAAGCTGTCGTAAAAACCTGCAATTTGTTAAGTTAGTTCGAATCAAATAGCTTTAAAATGCTGTCCCTGAAGGAGCTTCGATGGAATTTGACGAATTTCAGAATATTATCCATGCTGGGCCTTTTCCCCTTTAGCACTGAGGGCTTGGCAGAAACGGGCCAAATCCATCAAGAGAATCGTCGGTGGAAGAAAGCCTTGTACAACTGGTGGCTTTTTTTGTCTTTACTTCTTCTCACTTTCTACTCTGGAACGTTGATTCTGAGTCTGGTAAATCCGAATTACTTGGACGAACATTTGCTTCCCATTCACGTCACCATCACGAGCGGGATCACAATGTCAGTGGTGTGGCAATTGCAAGTTTGTGTTTGGGGGAAAGAGATCACCATCAAAATTTTTAACTGGATGTTAAGGGATCAAGGAAAAGGTAATTTTTCTCTCAACAAATTTTATATAAAGCTTAAAATCAAGACTTGCGAATTTCAAGGAGTGACATTCAAAAAAAATATGAATTAAAATTCCAATTAAAATACTACATATTTTTCCTAATTATGAATACAAAATTTTTTGGATATCTAAAATATAAATTCTAATTCCAATACAACTTTATTCAAATATTCAGACATATAAATACGTTTATTCAAATAGTTATCGAATTAAAAAATTTATTTGTAATAGAAACGGGCACAACTTGTAGCTTAAAATAAACGCAATATTAATACACAAAATTATTAATTCACTCCGCAATTCTGATTTTGCAAACATCGATGCTTTTACGAAAGAAATGGTTATGTTACTGCCAATTTAAAAAATCATCGTTACAATACCTTGATTTTGCAAAAAACAAAACCTGCCCGAAGGCGAGAACTAGCAGCATAAGAAAGGAATTTTTGAATCCCAATAAAGTATCGGAATCCAAATGTCAACTTTTGAAATGTCAACTTTTGAATACAAATTTAAATTTCGAATGTATTTGTAATTATAAATTCCAATTACAATAATTTTTCAGACAAAAATATGGATACTAATTCCGAATGGAATACTGAAAAATATAGATATTAATTCCGATTAAAATACTTAAACATATTAATACAGATATAATTCGAATCGGAATTGTATTCATAGTTTATTGTAATTTAGTCCGAATTATGTATAGTAATATTCATATTTTTTGTCAGGTCAATATTTTAATTGAAATTTACGAACTGTCCGAAATTCGTATTCAAAAATTGACATACGAATTGCGATATTGAATTGATATTCGAAAATAACTTCATTTTGTTGGTGGTAATTCTCGCTATGGATCAAGTTTTATATTTTTTTATATCAAGGATGAACTATTTCTTCTGTAAAAATTTTGACTTTCGCAAAATCAGAATTTAAATATTCAATTCATAAATTTGTATTTGATTTTGCGTTTATTTCAGGCTCCAAATGACATTATACTCTTTAAAAAAGTATTTAAATACTTAAAATATTTGTATAAAATATGTATAAAATATTAATATAAAATTTAATATTAAAAAAATTTAAACGAGTATTTACATACGAATTCGTCAGTCACATCATTTTAATAAAATTGTCTCCGAACTAGAATTTATATTTTAAAAATCCAAAAGGTTTTCTGTTCATATATAATTAAGAAACAAACGCGTTTTAATTCGAATTTTAATTCATACTTTTTCGGGAGTTACCCCATACTTAAAACACATTTTAAAAATGAATTTGTACGTGAACGCAGATGCAAATAAAAAAATGCGATGGAGAACCTACAACATCCAAGAACTGCTGTTGATTTGGCTCCCGATTCTCCTATACATGCCCCAGCCGCTCCTATCCGTCTTTTTCCTCATAAAGCCCAAGCGCATTTTCACCGTTTTGATTCTCTTCCTCCCAAGAGAGCATTTCCTGCACAATTTCAAAATATACCTTGCGGGCACAATGGTAGATGTGATTCTTCTGATCTTAGCCGTCGTCATGGCTGTGTGGATGATTTTCCTCCAACTCACATTTTTCCTTCGGATCTCATCTCTCTTCGAAGCAATGCACAAAGACATCGCCACCCGGTATTAAATACATTTTTACGGTCTTTTATTTAGGAACATTTAAATATTATTATTATTTATATATTATTTACTGCACAGGTCGGACACTTCCTCGATGGAGAATTTCAACAGGATGATAGCCTCCCTCCGCAATGCGCAACTCACCATCCAGCTCTTTAATTCCACTTTTGCTTTCGTCATTTTTGGCATGAAAATTTTCTCCATCACAGGCTCAGTCCTATTCCTATTTAGCTCTTTCGCCTTCTTCCACGTGACGCCCCTGGAGTCCTCCATGACATTTGCGGTGGCAATCCAGATGGTTTTTACCTTTGTCACATGCTACGACAAGGCCTTCGGGGTACCCGGTCACATTAAGAGCCTCAAGAATTCCTTGTTGGTTCAAAGCAGACTAAGTCGACTGGATAAATCCACCGATCATGGATGGAGAGGAAGGATGCTAAGGTCCATTCCCACGAGTGCAATTCGAGTGGGGAATTTTCATGTCTTGGAACGAGAGTCCTCGCCACGATTTGTGGACTTTGTGGTCCATCAATTCACGAGCTTGCTTTTGGCACAATAGTGTATATATTTTTTCTTATGTGTGTAGTTATAGGTTAGCTGAAATTTGTTTTAGAATTGCTTTTTATGAGAAATAAAAATCGATTTTAAAGGAAAATAAGACAAAAATATGTTTTGTATATGCAGACGTGGCGAAATAGTCTTAATTAGTTTTGGAACAGACGCGTGGGGACACTTCATCGAAGACAAACACTATAGAAATTGGCAGTACAATTAATACAGCCATCCCACAGGGGAATTGGCACTCTTAATCAATTTCTTTCTCTGGAATTGGTTTGATTAATACAGTGGAGTCTCTCTATAACAGCATCCAAGGGAACTCCAAATTTTCCTGTTATAACAGGAATGCTGTTATAGAGAACACAAATATCATGTATTATATGTACAAGGTGCTGCGAATTTCATGACGTTATGAAGAACATGCTGTTATAAGGGGTGCTCTAATGGAGACACTCCACTGTAAATGCATTATTAAAACACCCCACAATCAAGCCTGCAAGATTTTTCATACGCTTGTACCGTATGTTCGCCGAACAACTGGCTTTACCGCTTATAACTTCTCTATAGCCAAACGTAGGCGTACGAGCACTAGCTCGTTTGAATGCTAACAAGTCAGACTTTTAGCATTGATAAGTGTTTTGATTCCAAACCTTTCCGTTTAAAAAATACGTATAAAACGCATATAAAAAACCTGTTAATACATATATCAGATTAACTAATCAAAAACATACTGTGAATGGCGTTACATTACATTCGAGTAATTCCATTGTTATGGTAATTTTTCCGATATTTTCAGTGATACTTCTTGTTCAAGCTTTTTAAGCCCCGCAAAATGGAATTTCCATCCCGAGCTTTTATTCTGAAAAATCTTACTTTTCAATCAGAAATAACAAAACGGGAATGTAAGTAAGTGTAGCAAGCTTTAATTATTAAGATACTTTGCTCTATTGGCAAGGTCATTGTCAAACTTAGGAAATTAATAGTTGAAAAATAGCAAAAATAAATGAGATCTTGACTAAAACAATATCGTTGTCCTTTTGGGAGTTTCCGCACCAGGAGATTATTTTCGATTTCCTTGGCACACTTCTTCGCGGGTTGTGCATGACGGCGTATTCATATATGTATATTCGTATATCATATGCAAAAATCTTCATGCGGATATTGTCCCATACTCGAATATTCATTATAATATTTATAATAAATATATTTAGTAAATACTACCAACTATATTTTGTTTATTTGTAACCCTCTCATGTGAAAGGTTTTGAATGAAAACACTTTTACTACTTCTGAAAGCATGATTTCGTAGCATTCCAACAAACTAGTACTCTTGTGTTCCTACACTATAGCCGATAGCCTTAATTATATAGTGATGGTACGTTTTTTGTTATAAATTTACATATTGACTACTGATATTTTTGCATTTACAGTGAACTCTGTATATGCAAACATCTTTGAAAAATTATGGGAGAAGCGGTGACAGAATCAGATGTAAGGCAACTTCCGCGAATGAAATTAGCTCGGTCGGAAGGGTAATTGTTCCTGCAAATTAAAAATTAAAATACATCTCATCATATCCATATGCAAACTCGGAGGAAAAGAGATAGACAAGCGAGATCGAGACAGAATAAGGTGGAGAAAAAAGGGTTTCTGTATAGTAATTTAGTTTCCTATAGAAAAATTTAATGGTAGAAAAAAGGACGGAAAAAGTGGCGTTCTTATGTTAAATTCATCAATAACAATTGGGTGATTAGCTTCAAGCTTATTACGATTTGCAGGCTTCCCGAATATATATGTTTTTCTAATTATTGCATTTTTTAATTATTGGCGTACGAAAATGAAATTACACACATGTAAGCCAAATTATAGCCCTTTTATTAATCATATGTCATTTCAGCTTTCTATGGCATTGTTTTGCTATGCAAGTACAGTCGACTCTCGCTATAACAGCACCCTACAAAGCATCAAATTTCGCTTGCTATAGCAAAAAACTGTTATAGAGAACATACATTTCTATGTTAACAAATGGAGAAAGTTTTTGCGGGGGTGCATTTTTTTCTGCTGTTATACCGAGAGTACTGTTACACAGGGGACTGTTATAGAGCGCGTCGACTGTACTGCCTTCATACCCGCGTCGCTACATGTATGTACATGTATACATACAGCTAATTGTATAATAAATTTGGCTTGCCAGTTGCAAACGACATTTTGATTATTCTTCACACATATGCCCACTTTGCAACAAGGCTGTGATAATAAATCGGAATTATCTATAAGTATATCCCATGAATTTACGTATGCACACATCCAAATTACTAGTTTGTATGTTTACGGTCCGAGTCTAAGTGCAGAATTAACAGAAAATCAGTTGGAAATAACCAAACAAAATTCGTTCTCCATATGGACAACAATTACAATTTTAGGCTGGGAAAATAGAATTATTCTTTTAAACGGCTGCAATTTAAAATCAAGGCAGGACATCCGAATCGGTATTCGAATTCGAATCGGAGTTATATTCATACTTTTAAGTATTTCGTCGCGATTATGATCCATATTTTTGTCAGGAGCAAATTTTAATTGGATTTTATAATTACAAATACATTCGAAATTCATATTTCGATTCAAAATTTTACATTTATATTCCGAAACTTTATTGGTATTCGAAAATTCTTTCATAATGTTGCTAATTTCCGCCTTCGGGCAAGATTGTTTTGCAAAGTCAAGGTGTTGTAACGATGATTTTTTCAATTACAGTAATATAACTATTTCGTATGTGAATTGTCGGTTTTTCATTTTTTCCAAATCAAAGATGCGGAGTCGATTTATATTTTTGTTTATTGACTTTGCATTTATTTAAAGCTACAAATTATGCCACAGTGCATGACAAATCAATTGTTAATTGCATTCCAAAAGTACTTGCATACGTATTTATACGTCTAAATGGAGTACAATATTGAAATTGGAATTTAAATTTGTATCCGTAATTAGGAAAAAAACGTAGTTTAATCCGAATTTTAATTTATATTTTTTCGGATGTCATTCCTGGTTTAAAATACCCCGAAAAGAGAAAAAGTGGAAGCGTTGGAAAGAACGAAGCCAGACAGAGTGCCATGACGGAATGACGGATGACGGAGGTGACACGGGTTTTGCACTTATGTAAGGATATATGGTTATACAGCTACTTGTCTCATAAATTAGGCCTGCCAGTCGCCAAAGACATTTTAATTCTTCTTCATACATATGCCCACAAATTTGCAAGAAGTCTGTGATACTAAATCGCAATTATGTATATATGTATATCCCATGAATTTAAGTACGGACATATGTACACA
>JAQGBT010006261.1:0-12828 GCA_034698585.1 Disparrhopalites patrizii
TGCCTGTTTTGTTTCTTTTTGTCCTTTTCTGCCTGTTTTGTTTCTTTTTGTCCTTTTCTGCCTGTTTTGTTTCTTTTCTGTTTCTGAATTTTTATTTCTTTGTTTCTGTTTTGCAGTTTTCTCTTTTTCTGTTACTTTTTTGCATTTTTTGTCTTTTTCGCTTTTTTCCATATTTCGTCTTTGTGTTTCCACTCTTTGTATTTGATGTTCTGTTTCCTGTTATGATATCCTGTCTTTCATGCTTTCCCACTCTTTGTTTTTGTGCTTTCTCTCCTTTACTTTCCTTGTGCTCCTTTTCAACTTGCATTTCTTTCCCCTTTTTTCTGATATTTTTATTTGCGCCCTCACCTGTTGATTTTCTGCCTGGTTAAACCTTTTGTGCTTCCATTGTTTCACTTTTTCTTTGATTTTGTTTTGCTTTTACTCTTTTCTTTTTTTTTTTTTTGCTTTTTGGATGTCTTATTATGTGTTTTTATCTTTTAATTGTTATTTCCATCGTTCCTTTTATTTTTTTAATATTTCCGTTTCCCTAGATTTCTCTCTCAATTCCGTAATTTCGTATTGCTTTCGCTGTTCAACTCCTCTTCTTCGCTCTCTCCTCCCATTTTCATTTCCTCCATCTTCCCTTTCTCGCTCTATGTTGTTTCTCCATTTACATATTTTACATTTTCATCTAATACATCTCTTACATATTTTCTCTGCAACTTTTATCCTTGTTGTTCCTTTATTTTTGTTTCTCTCTTTTTCCCCATTTTCTCTCCCTCCCAACCCTTAATAATCTCACTCTCTGTCCATCTTTTATTTCACTATACAGTGGACTCTCCCTATACCGGCCTTCCCTATAAGATCACTTACTCAATAGCAACAGTATACTGAATCCCCCCTACAGCTTTACCATATAAAGTGCGCTCTCTATAGGAGCACTCCCTATAACAGAAGGGTATTTTCTTTCCTCGGTCACATTCCTCACACTATAACAGCGATTTCTTCCTATAAGAGCATTAGCGCCTAAGTCAGGTATCCCTTCAACATTAGCGGTTTCTCTATAAAAGCACCGGAACTCTATGATAGCACAATTTTATTATTTTCTCACTAAAATGTAAAGATTTACCCTAATTATGTAAATATTGTAGGAACTTGGAAAATAATCCAGCCTGAAAATAATCTTAATTAATAAATATTTTTTTAACTAATTCTCTATACCAGCAGTTGGTTATGAGAGCACTTTTTCTGGTGCAGATAGGGTGCTGTTATAGAGAGAGTCCACTGTAGTTTCCTCTCCTCTTTCATCTCTCGTAATGCGCCACTCTCTCTCTCCTTTTCGTTTGTGTTAGTTATCCCAAAGGAAATTAAATTCCTGAGAAACAACCTTTTTACAAAAGTTAATAAATTTCCTCTCCCATTTTTTTGATGAAAGATGAATACGGTTGACGCACTGCCCAGAAATCCCACTTCCGCCATGTATTAGGCTATTAGGTCGTTTCATAGGAATGACACAAATAATAAATGCATTGGAAATTTCTTTGGAAATATTGCTCAGCCCTCATTCTGTGTGAGCCGTAGTTAATTTACATACAAAAAAAATTTCGGTTGGGTTGGATTCCAAGAAAAGTGCGGCTGCCCATTAATTGTACCGTTACAAAGTCTTACTCTGTCCTACTCTAATTTTCTGTATATACATACATACAATGTACATTATTGGAAAGAGCGATGTCAATTCCTCGTTCCGTCCACGAACTGACATTCTCTTAATTGAATTCACTTGGAGCTCAGCGTGTGTGTTTACGCAGAAAGGAAGTGAATCCCTTGCCACTCACTGGGCTGTCAGCCCCATTTTATGGGCATTTGAACTTTCTACGCATCAGGATCTGTTTTAATTAAACAAAATTACGACCGTTACGATGAAAGCCAATTATCGTCATTTGTGTCCAATTTCGTTTTATGTAAGGTCGCTTTTGTAATTATCCAGCCTTCAATAAGAGGAGAAAATCGCAGGAATTAAACTTCTGTTTTCTCCCGGAAGAGATAATGAGGGGCTGGAAAGAATGCGGATAGAAAAGGGTTAAAGCGAAAATAATTTGTTTTGGGGCACTCCAAGAATTTTTTCCAGTACTTTTATTTTTCCAGCTTTCTCCGCGGAATTTCTGTGCTCTTACGTTTTTTCCTTGTTATAAGTCCAGAGTTTCCCGCTTTGCCTCAGCATGCCCCTTACGGGATGTTTGGAGGCTGGAGGAGCTTCGCAGACACTCAATCTGAAGGAAGTAAATTAATTTTCATGGAATCCGTTTACATGGACGCAGACAGTAGACGATAGTGAACATTATGCATGTACACAATGTATGTATTATTATTAGGAATAACAACATCTCTGAATTATTTTCTTCAGAGTCCTAGCAACTTTCGACTGGCTCATAACATGTAAATTCAAACGGATAGCAATTACATAGTTTTAGCAATTTAATTTAATTTCCATAATTAAATTTCCCGCGCCTCACACCACGGATTTTGCGAGAGACTCAATAGCTACAGGGCTACAGGGCTTTGCAGATAAAGCTATAAAGACCCATCCATAGGTAGATAACAATGAAGTCGTGTATGGGTAAGAGATGCAGAAAAACCTATGCAAAAAATAGAACAAATAAAAGGCAAAGAAACAAGGAAAAATGCAGATAAGGCAAGAGGAGAAAGCAAAGACAAGAAACAATGTAAAAAAACAACGAACAAAAGACCGATAATACAAGAGAAAAAAATAAAATCACGGAGAAAATACCAAATGAAATACCAGATAAAAGTACCAGATAAAATACTAAAAGATCACGATAAAATACAGAAAAAGCACGAGATAAAATGCAGAGAAAGTCCGAGATAAAATATTGAGAAAGCACGAGGCAAACTACGCAGAAAGCAAAAGACAAACAACCAAGAAAGCAAGAGATAAAATGAAGAGAAGGCACAAAAGAATATACAGAGAACGCAAGAAACAAAATACAGAGAAAGTAAGGGACAAAATGAAGACACGTAAGAGAGAAAATACAGAGAAATCTAAAGAGATAAAAGAAATAAAAGAGAAATTCAGAAGCGAGCGTTACATGCAGAAACAGCGTGAGAGCTTAGACAGTCGAAAAGAAAAATGCAGCAAAAAACAGAGACAAAAATGGAAAAATATATAGAAAGTAGGAAAGAACGTCAAAGAAATTCAAAGAGAAAATGGCCAGAAAAATCGAACAGAAAGCAAAATAAAAAAGGCAGAGAAAGTTCAGAAACGCTAGGTAAACCGAGTTAAAAAGGAGGCCATAGCAAAACCACGGGAAAAGCCAAAGAGAAAAAGCGGAACAAAGTGAAAGCCAAAGTGGAATGACGACAAATACGGGAAAATTTCCCTTCTGTCATCCCACGCCTGCTCACGTCAGCCGCAATGAATTTGAGCCTTGTTATTGCTGAATTCACCAGAATAAGCCCTCTTGATTAGCCCACTTGTACCCGTTCTTGCCTCGCAGCACATTTCCTTTTTTTCCCGGAAAATCCCATGAACAAAAAGCAAGAAGTGTTTCACAAATACAGAAATTTATTTCTATTTATCCCATTTACTTTCATCCCCCAAAATTTTTATTACAGTAAAAAAAAACTATTTTCAACAATTTATATGCATGTCCTTACATTTCCCTGAGTCATATGCTCCTAATGAGGAAAGGCCGAAAAAGGAATTCCATGTAAAATCCACAGAATAAATAAACTTGTTTTCAAAAGCATCTTGAGTCCATGGAAAAAGTCCTCCAAAAATGTCTTGACCTGGGCACTTCCCCCGGAAATTGACGACAATGGCAATGCGAGTCTGTGAGTGCATCTACAACGGAAAAGTACCACCTCAATCCGGACTAAGTCCATATTCTCACCAAAACTTCCTGGCACCTACATACGACATTTTTATGATAAAAATCGGCTAATTCAAGAGTTTTATTTTTGCGAATTTGATGTATTGTTCCACGTAATTTTCTGGGATGGACTCCGGCCGGTTTTAGATTTTTGTTTGCTTTTGTACTTATTCCAGGATATCCGTGGATGACTTTCACCGGGGGGCGACGGCATGGTGAGAGGGGAAGCGTAGGTCCTTGTGAAAGCTTGTAAAAAAACTTTTTTTGGGTCGAAATTGAATTTCCTCGCAGTGCTTTCTCCTGTCCCAACCGCGATGGCATCTTCCCTTTCTGTCGACTCTGGAGGTTACGGCGTATCTCTTTATAGTGGCTGGGAGGGGGGATAAAGAGACGCGGATGACGATGGTTCAAGTGTGCCTTGGAGCCTGTGTGTGCATTACGAGATTTTGTGTGCTCTTCCTCCCTTTGGGAGTGTGTTTTGTCAAGTATCTCTCTCCATTTATTTTTCCAGGATTTTCTCTCTCTCTCTCTCTCTTTGCTTTCTCTCTCTCTCTCTCTTGCTTTCTCTCTGTCTCTCTCTTGCTTCCCTCCTCCAACGTTCCCTCCATAATAATAATACGTTTTGACGGATACAAGAAGGGTGCCTTCCCTTCAACAAGAGCGGGTATGTCTTGTGCTACGCGGAAATCTAACAAATCAATACGGAATTCCTGGAACATCCTATTAAGACGGGGGTACATCAGGGAGGAGGAGAGAATTTTCTGGGATGGGGAAAAAGCTAGGGACAAAAGAGGGAAGATATAGAGTCTTGTGTTTGTTCAGCTCTTATTTTCTTCGTGACGAAAATGTGGACGAAATCCTCTCTTTCACCCTTTTTCCTGTCTATGCTTTTGATTTTTTGTCCGTGTTATATCTTGCCTGGCATCTATACGTGTCTAGGTTTTTGAGATATTTAACTTTACTTTCTCTTTTCCGGCTTGTCTTTTCCCGCTCATGCCTTTCTGTTTTGTTCTGCCGGGACTTTCACCTTTTTGTCCTTGCTTTGGTTGTGTATAATTTTTTAACCGCTTCCTCATGTGCGTCTTGTCTTGTCTTGGATACATTTGGCGAATCTCTCCGTGTTTCTTATGCTTTTCCTCTTGTTCCACGTATATTTGTATTTTTTTCGGTTTTGAAGCTTTCTTGTGTGATTTAATTCTGTCTTTCGATTTATACAGTGAACTCTCTCTATAACAACTCTCTTTATAACAGCTTTTACTTTATAACAGCTTTATTATTCAGTCCTTCTTATATGTAGTATACATACTAGATGTTCCTTGTAACAACTTTTCGATGTGAAAACCATTTTTTCCCTTCCCTTCAGGGCTGTTAGAGCGAGAGTCTAATGTAAAAGCATATTCTCTCTTGATGTATTTCTTTATTTATATTTAAGTAAAAAAATACATCAAGCTGGTTTCAAGTTGTTTTCTCTTTTGATTTGCCCCTGATTTATTTTTGGATTACTTTCTAATACTTTTTCTCGGCTGAGCCACCGCTTTCTATCTTGATTTTTCTTTAATGCTTTCTTTCTTGACTTCCTTTTAATTCTTTCTCTTTTGATTTCTCTCTAAAGCTTTCGCTATTCATTAATGATTGCTCTCTAATGCTATCCCTCTTGATTTCTATAAAAATATCTAATACTTTCTCTCCTTATTTTTCTTTTGATTTTTCGGTTTTCTCAGTTGGCATGTCTGCTGACGTTTTCCTTGATTGCTCTCTAATGCTTTCCATTTGTTGTGTCTCACGACGTCCTAATAATGCTTTCTGAATTGGTTTCTCTTTTATTTGTCTCTCGATTTCTTTCTAGTACTTTCTCTTTTTCGTCTTTTGATAACTCTCTAATGCTTTATCCAATGGCTTCCCGTTTTATTTGACTCCGGATTTTTCTCTAGTACTTTCTCATTTAATTCATCTCTCAATTTCTCTCTAATTTTTTTTTTTTTGGTTTTCGATATCTCTCTAAGAGGTTTCTGCAACAGTTTCTCGTTTTATTTTACTCTCGATTTCTCTCTGCTGCTTTCTCTTTATAGTGGTCTCTCGATTTTTC
Source organism: Disparrhopalites patrizii (assembly GCA_034698585.1). NCBI lineage: Eukaryota > Metazoa > Arthropoda > Collembola > Symphypleona > Sminthuridae > Disparrhopalites > Disparrhopalites patrizii. The sequence continues at coordinate 5,959 of JAQGBT010006261.1, forward strand.
TTAAGTGCTTTCTCTTTTTATTTGTCTGTCGATTTTTCTTTAGTGCTTTCTCTTTTTATTTGTCTCTCAATTTTTCTTTAGTGCTTTCTTTTTGTTATTTGTACCTTGACCTGAAGGCTGAAAATAATTTTAATTAATTAATATTAATATTTTTTTAACTAATTCTCTATACCAGCAGTTTGTTATGGGAGCACTTTTGCTGGTGCAGATAGGGTGCTGTTATAGAGAGAGTCGACTGTATATAATAATACGCAGTGGAGTCTCTCTATAACAACATCCAACGGACGGACGAATAACGTTACTATAGAGAAATGTTGTTACATAGAACATGAATAACTTTGGGGCAAAATGATACTAAAGTACAAAAATCCAATTTTAAGTAGGTATTTGCATGTATTTTACCGCAAATTATACAGAAATATATTTGAAACAACTTGATGATTTGGCTCCAGCGCAGTTTTTAGTCTCACTATTTTGCCAACTCAGAAAATGAATGTTGTTATAGGGAACTTCTAACACGTGTAATTCTATTGTGAACGGCAGAGGAAAATATATTTTTATAGAGAAATGTTGTTATGGAAATATTGTTATATCGAACAAGTTCTTAATGTATGAATGCTACGGGGGAATGAGAAATCTTGTTATGTATGTATAGGAAAAATCATGTTGTAGAGAATATAAGGAGATTTAATATGTACGTATATAATATTCAAATATTTCAGCGGAAATTCTTTTAAAAAAAGGTATAGGAATGTTTCGGAAAGAATTTGTCGTAAATAAAAATTGATCCCATCCATATATTCATGTTTCCCTCGAAAAAACAGGCAGCACTAGAAAGTTTTGGAGAGGACGTCAGAGAAAATATTTTTGACGTATGTAAATATATGTGTACATCCAGAATCCATCTGTATCCGCCCATATGAAAATCCTTGGATGTCAAAATCCCCAAATGCCGTCTAAATTCCAGGAAACATGACGGAGACAAATATTCGGCTGGAAAGTGCCAGGGAAAGTGCGGTGAAAGGATGAGAAATTGTGAAGGGAAAGTTTGAAGTGCGTCATAAGTGATTGGTGAATGGCGGTTAAATTCAAAACTCGTAGAGGCATTTGAGAAGCTACACAGGAGGGGATTTCCCCTGAAAAATGATAAATAGGAAAGGCGGGAAATGTTAAAGGTTCCAAATAGGATTTCTAACAGAGGATTCTCGGAAACAAAAAAAAAATGCTTGTATTTGAAAAATACAAAAGTGCAAAGGTTGACACAAAATTGGGCACAAAATAAATCTGTTTCACTTGAAGAAATGAAATGGGCAATTTCAATGATCGCTAGTCTTGAAGGGCAAAAGGAGGAAAAAAAGCTGAGATTCCAATAGAAAAAGTTTCTCCACAAAAGTTCTTCTTTTGAGTTTGTACACAAGAATTACATCCGCGTTGATTGTGAAGGAAATTCAGCGGAAAAAGATTCGGAGGAAATATGTACCTTGACCTATTTTCCTGGCTTTTTCGTTTTTTATCGGAGACTTCCTCCAATAAATCCTTGCTGAGGTGGGACCAAAACCGGCATTTTTCTTTTATCATGCTTTTCATATGGCGTTGTACTGCAAGGCAAGGCGGCGGAGATTTTTATTCAATTAACTACCGGATAAAAACCCTTTTAAAGGATCCATTTTCTCCTCGACACCATTTATCTTCCTAGACTTCCGCCGGCACAATGGCAATAGATATAAAGCAGGGCGGAAGCATCCCACGCTTTTTTTTGTGCCAGACTGTATTTTTCTCTATGGAGCGTTTTTTTGCATTGAAAAGGGTATTAAATCTGCAACGTGTGGGCAGGCGATGGAGACGACAGGTCCAATTATCCCGAGGTGTGACAAATTTCTTCAAGCCTTTTTTCTACCTTTTACTTCACTTCTATTTATCTCGTTTTTTTCACGTACTTTTTTTAACTCTTCCTTTCAAACTTTGCCACCCTTTCTATTGCTTCCACGTCTCCTTTGTCTCCTTTTTTCCTAATTTTTGTGTGGCTGCATCTTAGTTTTCTATCAATCCGATTTTTTTAAAACCTGTATGGTTTCCATTTATACTATTTTTTACAGTTCTTCACTCATTTTAATGCTTGCGTTTTCACTCTCTCTCTCCCTCTCTTCCAATTTTTGAAATGCTTTATTCTTCCCTTTAATATCATGTCTTGCTTCTCCTTCATCTCTTATTTAATTTTCTTTTTTTCTTTCTCTTATTTAATTTTCTCTTTTTTCTTTCTCTTATTTAATTTTCTCTTTTTTCTTTCTCTTATTTAATTTTCTCTTTTTTCTTTCTCTCTTTTCCCCCTCTTTTTTCTTTCTCTTTTCTCTCTCTCTTCTTCCTCTCTTTACTCGCTGTTCTTTTTCTCCTTTCTCTCTCTTCGTATTCTCCTTTCTTTTCTCTCTGTAGGTTCTCTCCTTTCTCTCTGTGCGTTTTTTCATTCTCTGTCTTCTTTCTCCCTCTGTTGTTTTTTTCTTCCTTTCTCGAGTTTCTGTCTGTTATTTGTGCTCTTTATTTTTTATTTTTCTTCTGTCTTTGTCTCTGTTTCCTTTGTTCTTTTCCTGATCTTGCTCTCCCTTCCCTCTCTTCTTTCTCTCTTTCTTTCTCTCTCTTCTTTATTTCTTTTCTCTCTTTTCTATCTTTTTTCACTCCTATTTCTCTCTTTCCTCTCACTGCTTTCTCTCTTATCTCTCTTTTCTCTCCCTTATTTCTCTGTCTTCTTTCGCTCTTTTCTCTCTCTTCTTTCTCTCTTTTCTCTCACTTCTGTCTCTCCCTTCCCTCTCTTATTTATCTCTTTTTTCTCACTTCTTTCTCTTCTTTCCCTCTCTTATTTCTCCCCTGTCTCTCTTACGTTTTTCTCATTTCTTTCTTTCCGTTTTCTTGTTTTCCTCCTTTTTCTCTCTATTTTCTCGCTTTTCTTTCCTTTCTCCATTTTCTCTCTCGGATTGTCTCCCTCACTCTTTTCTCCCTCTCTAATTTTTCACTCTTCTTTCTCTCTAATTTTTCACTCTTCTTTCTCTCTAATTTTTCACTCTTCTTTCTCTCTCATCGTTCATTCTTCTCTCTCTGTTCTGTATCTTCTCTCTCACCTTTCTCTCTCATTTCTGTATCTCTGATTTCTCTGTCTTCTCTCTCGTCTCTGTATCTTGTTTGTCCCTAATGTCTCTCTTAGCTGTGTTTCAGCACTCACCCTTATCTCTTTTCTCTCAGTGTTCTTTCTTCTTTCTTTCTTCCTTTTCTATCGTGTCTCTTTCTTCTCTTGTCTGATTTAATCTTCTGTCTCTCTCTTCTATTTTAGATCGTCCGCCATTGTTTTCTCTCTTCAACGCTCTATTCTCTTATACAGTCTTCTCTATCCATCTACAGCGACATTATATATCATGTCTCCCACTCCATCTTAAACTTTCTTTTGTCTCCACTGTACATTTATCTCTCTTATCCTCTTCTTGTACATGCATGTGTGTATCCCTGGCATTTCAATTTCTTCTCTCCTTGAATCTTCCATTTATCTCTCTTATTTATCTTCTTGAATCTTCTCTCTCTCTCTCTCTAACTCTACATTTTTCTCTCGAGACTTGCTGTCTTCGCCCAGTCCTTCTTTCCCTATTCTATTCTTGTCTCTTTTCTTTTCTCTCTCTGCCATCCTTGAATCGTCTCTCTCTCTCTCTTTTATTCTAGAATCTTCCCTCTCACCTTTTTGTGGAAAATTTTCGTCTACTATATACCTACAGTTGTCTTCCGATACCGTTGGCTCCGATAGTTAATACATGTGTGTATATGAGTGTATACATATAATATGGTGGTATATATGCATCAATTTTTGATCTCCATCCCTCTCAGAATGCCCCCCGCTCGACTACAGTTGAAGGATAATGGAGCATACAGGGACACTTTGAGTGGATGATTGTTAGCGTACAATTGCCGATAGTTTGAGAGTTTTGAGAAAAGTTTGGGTGGGGACGGAGGAGATACGGACGGTTTGGCCTTTGTTGGTGGTAAAGAGAGAAAATTACTATTTAATAATATCGCATCCAATCTCACTCCATTGTTGAACACACCCCTCGTTGGCCTGTGTCTAAAGCGTTTTATAATGGGAGCAAATCATATGTCAGGAGAGTACTTTATATAAGGATTTTTTTCTCTCTATACGAGCTATTATTAACTATTGAGAGAATTTCTACAGCCAAAAAGGTACTGTGTGAACGGGGAGAGAGCGAGAAAACAGAGAGAGAGAGAGCGAGAAGAGAGAGAGACAGAGAGAGAGAGAAAAGCGTTTCAAATTCCCCTCAACGGAAATTCCTGTGAAATATATACACGCCTTTGAAAAGAGGACAATATACAATATGTATATGATTTTTTTGTCTCTCTTTTTTTTATATCTCTGGTTCCTGTGAATAATTTTTTCCCCCGTTTTTTTCTCGTTACACTTCAAACTAATTCACATCTCACTCTGTCATTGTCAACTTTAAATGTTGGACGTGTGATGTGTTATGTACACGCGTGTGTCTCCGGCCATATGAACAGCGTTGGGGGTCATAAGAAGAGTGAGAGCGTCCTGTTCTATTCTTTCCTTCTCTTCAGCTATCTTTTTTCATGCATAATAGATCGTTCTCAAAAATCTTGCCAACTCATTATGATTATATCAAACGATATCATTAAGCTTTTTTCCCTCCTTTTTTCCAGGTAGTAACTATAGGCCCTGAAACTTTTTTTTTTCCTGGTACCTTATTCCTGTCCTTTTGTGCTCCGGATTCCGTGGAACTCCATGTAAATTGAAGGGGATGGCGAAGCTGGTGGGTGATGAGATGAGGAGGCAGGAAAAGGGAGACGGCGCGATCAAGGGCGGAGGTTTCAAATTTGAATATATTGGAAAGAAACTAAGAAACTACGGAGAAAACAAGAGATAGAAACGGAGAGAGAGACGTCAAGCAAAAAAATTGATGATGTAAAAGAGAATAATTAGAAAAGACAAAACGCAAAAAGGAGGGAAAAGAATAAGGAGAAATTTAAAAAGAAAAGGGAGAAAAGAAAATTATAAAAAAGGAAAGCCAAAAGGAGAAAATTAGAAAAAAGGAAAGCAAAAAAGGAAAAAATTAGAAACATGGTAAGGAAAGCAGAGAAATCGAAAAAGGTATACAAATAGGAAAGCCAAAAGGAAAAAAATGGGGGAAAAACTAAAGGCTAAAATGTAGAGAATAGAAGAAAAAGGAAAGCAAAAAGGAAGAAAACTAGCAAAAGGAATGGAAAGAGAAAAAAACTAGAAAAAGGAAAGCAACAAGGAGAAAACTAGAAAAAGGAATGCAAAGAGAAGAAAACAATAAAAAGGAATGCGAAGAGGAGAAAACTCTAAAAAGGAATGCAAAGAGGAGAAAACAATAAAAAGGAATGCGAAGAGGAGAAAACTCTAAAAAGGAATGCAAAGAAGAGAAAACAATAAAAAGGAATGCGAAGAGGAGAAAACTCTAAAAAGGAATGCAAAGAGGAGAAAACTATAAAAAGGAATGCAAAGAGGAGAAAACAATAAAAAGGAAAGGAAAAAGGAGAAAAATAGAGAAAGGGAAAACAAAAGGGAGAATCAGGGAATACAAAATGGAGAACACATTCAGACTCATTGTGAGATAGAAAATGAGATTAAAAATAGTAGTTGAGCACCAGGAAAATAAAAAAAACGGATAGAAAACAGCTACGTCAGTGTGAACCAAATGACCCTTGCAACCTTTTTATCCATAATAAAAAGTTGTGAACAAGTACATGGAACAACGTAAACAATTTTTGCTGGTAATGCTTCCGCACATATTTCCAGCGTTTCACACATTCACTGTATGTATCACCGTATAACGCACATCCGAATTTTAATATGTGCATTTGTACTCTTTTATGCATAAATGTATTATGTATAACACATTCACAAAAAAATGTGGCCGACGTCATGCCGTGCCGAGGCTATTTTATTTTCAAATTTTAATTTCTATTCTGCTTAAGAGAACGGACCGAATTTGAACTTGCACCACTTACAAAACATTCACTGTTGGCGGTAATGTTTTTTTGAATTATATTTTTTTGTAAGGAAAATGCAGAGGGGCACGAGGGCCTTTGTGTAAGTGTAAAGCCAACTAGTGGTTTTTGGCTGATATTGGATTTTTTGCACGTTAAAAGGCCTAAGAAAAACGGCTGTCTATCATGTCCTCGTTTGCACCTCGGGTGTTATTTAATCCTTGTGGTGCATCTGGATATATACTAGCTACAAGCTATATGAAGTATTGTATATTCGATGTATAAAAGCATGGATATAGTAAAGGCTACAGTTCCAAAACGGTTCAAGTCCATTCAGTTGACAATTATTTTTGCTGCTTCATTTTTGAGTTAACGCTTAAGAATTTTATTACCCTATGCTTTCTCCTTTCAACTTTTGTTCCAAAATAAGGAGGAATTGAAAGACAAAATGTATTAAAATTAATAATTATTAGTATTAACAATTTGAGCCACCCAAAATCAACAATTAATCGTTATAATTGCCACAAAATAATAATAATTAATAGTCATAATTTGAGCTACAAAATAATAACAATAAATAATTATAATTTTAGCCACAAAATAATAATAATTTATACTCACAATCAGATTATAATTTAGAATTTTGAATAATAATTTATACTCACAATCGGATTATAATTTAGAATTTTAAATAATAATTTATACTCAGTTTATAATTTAGAATTTTAAATAATAATTTATACTCAGTTTATAATTTAGAATTGTAAATAATAATTAATACGCAGATTATAATTTAGAATTTTAAATAATAATTATTACGCAGATTATAATTTAGAATTTTAAATATTAATTATT
>JAQGBT010006262.1:0-12825 GCA_034698585.1 Disparrhopalites patrizii
ATGTCCAGTTCCGAGACGGTCCAAGTCCAGTTCCGAGACGGTCCAAGTCCAGTTCCGAGACGGTCCAAGTCCAGTTCCGAGACGGTCCAAGTTCAGTTCCCAGACGGTCCAAGTCCAGTTCCGAGACGGTCCAAGTCCAGTTCCGAGACGGTCCAAGCCCAGTTCCGAGACGGTCCAAGTCCAGTTCCAAGACGGTCCGAACCCCTTCCGAGACGGTCCATGTCCAGTTCCGAGACGGTCCAAGTTCAGTTCCGAGACGGTCCAAGTCCAGTTCCGATATGGTCCAAGTGCATGATCCGAGACGGTCCAAGTCCGGTTCCGAGAATTTTTCACGAGATCCAAATCCCAACAATGGATGGAACATTGTAGAACAGCACCGAAAAAGTTCTTCATAAATGCGGACATCATCCTGCACGGTTAAAGGACGTTTAGTACACGTTTACTTTCTGCATCGCTCCGGGGGTGGATAGAGCTGTTTTTGAAGTGAAGAATAAATTTTTATGTTTCGGGGAGAGATACTATGGAAAGTTCTCCACTATGCTCCTTGGAAGAGTACTCCGCGACGGCATTTCCCGCTAAGGCCTCATAGTCATAGGACTAAAATCGGAGGCATTCTTTGGAGGAGAATCCCTTCGGAAGGGATCCAAACGCTGCTATATTGGACCTAAAAGAATTCCTCCCAAATAATCTGTTTTTAAATGGTTTTGGAATTGAGTCAATTTGGAGCGTCGATTTTAGGATACTAAGGTTTACCTTTGACTAGGAATAAATATGGGATGTCGCCATAGTTCGTATGTTTATACTTACGGCGCCGTCAGATTCATGATCTGTGACCAACGTTTTTCGGGTCTCTAGTCTTATTTGACTTGAGAATTTGCCTAATCTAGTGTTTCAATGAGATAGAGTTACTTGTACGTAATTCTTTCTAATTAATGTAGAATTTTAATCAATCCCATTTAATTTGTTTTATGTCATAATTAAATTCATACCTTAGGTTTTATGTGATAATTACATTTACGCCTAGCGTTTTTTTTTATTTCAAATTATAACCAAAACACTTGAAAATTTTAATTTACACCTCCCTTTATTAGCCATGTGATTTAATTTAATTCGTAACATTTTAATTAACTTAATATTTTAATTGATTTCGGATCTGAATAAACCTGACGTTTACGTTGATTGCATGTTTCACCAGCGATCCATTGGATTAAAAGGTTCTAGTTAAATCTAGAGGTAAGTAAATGTCATGTTTTTTTTTAAAGTTTTATAGCCATTGTATGACTTATTTATTGCTCTTAAATGACCAGACAATGACAACTTTGGGCTTAAGCTGGTCCGGATGTAATTAATTACTGATTGCTCAGTAATTGTAATTAAATCACTCCTTCATGTACGAAAAAGCGCGAGAGTGGGGCCCGCGCTTTCTCTCGAAATTGAACGTGTGAAGTGGACCTTCCCGTGAGCCAATGTATGCTGTAAAACAGCGGTAGCAGTGCTTTTACTCATGAATGTCTCTTTACCCTTTGAAGCCTTAAAATGTTTTTTTTTAATGCTGAAAATACATGAAACGTCCTATTCACATACGTGTGTTGAGAAGAGACAAAACGGTCAACATCTCATGTAGATTTTTGGTAGAATACATTTGACTGGGAACGAGAGCCACCTTTTCCTTTGACGGGATTTAAAAATCTGCTCAAAAACGCTTTCACACACGTGCACATATGGGAGCTCTTTCAAATGCTTACTACCGTCTTCACATCCATTTATCTGTGACTTTCAAGAACCACTTGTCTGTATGTAAATACTCTCATTTCTAAATTTTGATCCACTCGTTTTTTTTTATTCCAAAGGAATAAAAAAACAACATGTCTCTGCATCTTATCTCATATGACTGGGCGTATTGGATGGGAGTGTTTAAAAAGAAGTGGCGCAAGTTGGGATGCTGATGATGTGTACCAAAATGTGTTTACAACCTCCCTGCGAGAACAAATGTATGGGACAAAGATTTTTTGTCAGTCAAAACCACTATGGATACTTTTTAAGGCTTGAAGAGCATAAGGTTTTTTTTTAAATAAATAAAAAGCCTAGTACGGACTTTCTATATGAGACAGTGAAAATACATAGTTTTTTTTTGGTTTGGGGAAGTGACATTATGAACGTGCCTCTGCAATGTCTCTCCATCTCTTGCCAACCCGGCTGCTAAATGTACGAAAGGGTTTGCACATGCAAAGAAAGTCACTGGCAAGGTGTCATTGCCAACCCGTCGGGGGCTTTCGCACTTGTAAAAGTCTCCGTACTTTCACTCCACACACCGTGGGAAAAAAAGCGTTACATTGGGATTTACGGCGATTTCACATTTTCAGTGACGGCTATTCCACTATGGATAATTACAAGCAAATGACTTGACCTTCTATGGGGTCAATAAGGTCAATGACACATCCCAGACGCCATACAGTTGCAGATGTCTGGCAGGTGTACGTTATAATCTCGCAAAGGCCACTGAAATACACACAGGATTTTTTTTAATTTCGAAAAAATTGTAATTAATTCAGCCAATGAATGCCTAATGATATTATTGAGGTAACTGTGAAAATACAGAAATTTTTCTTTATTTGGTTATATAAAGCATTGCGAGAAACATACGTTTTCTGACAACGTAATTATAGTGATATTTTGCTGTATGTACGCCAGTTTCCCATAGATTTAAACATTGGTCTCTGTCAAAATTGTGTGCCGGACCTCCCACTATTCTCTTCACCGGGATTTACCACACAAATAAATTTATATCATGTCATATCTGTGTTATTTTTGGGTGGGCGGGGCGGTCAAAGAGAAACTGACTGATAATGTACACTTTTACTCTTCTGTACTGCATAGTAAAAGGAAGGTTACGGGGAAACTATTGGATTTATGGCTTGTCCATTTGTTCCTGTAGTGCAAACTGGAGACCATAAGTATACATTATACTTCTGTGAGCAGAGAATAATTATTACAATAAAAAGTTCTACCTACTACTTATAATATTTAATTTGTAGTTGTGGTACCGCCACCGCAGTTTTTGATAAAGCCATAACCTGCAAATATTCACCCCGATATGTCCACATTTCGACCTCATTCCTTCCATTTGGGACTAAAGCTTTTGGGGCAATATAAATAACTCATACTTGCGTGGAAACCCACAAATTTTGGTTTGCGTTTCCCTTCTCTGTGAAAATATGATGCTCTCAGCAACAAGTGTTCCTATGCAAACCGCAAAAGTGCGTGTATGTACGAGTATTGGAGACACGTATTGGACAGGGCTTTTTATGCATTTGAATTGGAAATATATTCCAAGAGAAAGGGATTCAAGTGTTTTAGCCGTCTTCCCTGGAGATGTATGTGAATGAAGTGGCACAAAAATCCTATTATATACATTTGTAATGGGATTCTTACTCATCCCATAGTACAATAGCGATGCCACTATTTTCATGGGAATCCTCCTCAACTTTATAAATCACATGGAGTTTGGTGGCTGGAATCTGTTACAGCTCTACTGGCATGATAAAGAATGGCTGGAAATGATTATATAAAAGGAATTGACGTAAACACACATTTTTTAAAGACCAGCCAATACCACAATGTATGTATAGAGTGAAATCTTTGAAACATTATTTTCTTCCCCTATCGTCTAGTCTAACTATAGCTTAATATGACGACAATCATTTCTACATAGTGCACACAAGTATACTCAAGTATACTTCAAGTTCATACTTGAACCCAGAAGCAGCCAGCATTTTAATATAAAAAACTATGTGTGAAATTTATTATGTTGATTTGTTCTATTAACTACATAGGTCTGTGAAAGGGTAAATTGTGAGTTAAGATACACTGTAACAATTTGCACACATTGTGTTTTCGCTTAAGCCTTCATAAGCATTGATATGATATGTGAGGTTATGTATTTTCTCTGCAGGAGATGCTCGCGTCGGGGCTCGACCCTTGATATTAGTGATTATTAGTCAGACAGACTCTCTTTTTGATTTGCACACTAATGCTTGACGAATGGAGTGTGCTTGAGCAAATGAAGCATCAGGATGATGGCAAGTGAATCACACGCTGACATGATCATGAGTTGCTTTGGCGATATCCTGGTACATACACAATGTACGATACACTAAATGCAGAGACGCGGAGTCAAGACTAGAAAGTTGCAGTGGATTTAGCCAGTCGTTTTGTTGGGTACCAGACCAGTCATGGTATGCAATGGACGTTTTTGCTCCACGGTGACGATGAGTCTTACACTGGCTGTTTTAGGTGTGTTCATATGTATGTATACTTATTTAACATTATGCAATAACACAATCAACGCAATAAGATGAACGAGAAAAAGCTACCAGTTCTACGGGAAGATGTTCTTGCCGTGTTGTGAAGTACTTAACGTGGAAGAAACACAGGGAATTCAATTGACGATTGCGGTGAAAGATTTTTTGGGGTGTATGGAAGAAAGCTTTCAGGAGTAAATTGAAGCAGTAATGGATGAATTAAAGATGTTTTCACATACATTTTTCTTTATTAGATTTGAAGGCCCAAGGAGTGGGATAGTGTTCGGGGGGAAAGTGCATTTACAGGGAAAGGAAGGTACGAGGGGGCGTTGAGGCAGACCACACGTTAAGTTAAATGAATAAACGCTACTTAATCGTAACTTGATTTAGTCAATGTCATGGAATTTGCATTAAGTGCTAGCCCATAAACGCCTGCATCCGGTTTCCCCATCTCTGCACTTACCACAGCTCCAAAGTATGATAATTTAATATTCCCGGGACACAATCGGACGTCGTGGAGCGTGAAGAATTTGTGGGGGAAATAAAAGCTTGGAAAAATCCTGGTGCCTACAACCAACATGGATGTGGGTAAACGTGGGAGTTTCTACGAACAAAAGTGTACCATGCTTCCCACGCAAGTTTCACTTTGCCCCACCGAACAAATACTCAAATTATACCCGGCCCGGCCTTCTGTAAGCAAGTACCTATGTACATGCAGAAGGACCTGTGCTTCCCCGTTGGCGGGTTTTCCTCCTCACAGAATGAATACACAGTATCGTCGAATGGTGACAGTTTATCTTTCTTTTCATATGCTTCATTTCCATATTCCTGTGTTGGTTAATGAGACCTTTTAAGTTTTTGCATTCCCTATCTCTCCGTCAAATGAAGAGTTGGTCTGACTGTTTGTGACTCTCTCTCTCTCTCGTTCTCTCTATGTCATCATTATATAGATGAAGGCCCTTGCCCGGTCTCGGGAAAACTCAAATCAAGAAGGACAATGCTTCCTCGGGAGAACTCCGTTGAAGATGGCTCGTTTTCCAGCCCAGTAACAAGTAAAGAAGGGTAAACTCCGGATTCCCTGCGGTACGCCCAATAGAAGTTAGGAACAAGCGTCCAAATACCGGAATGTCAGGAGTCGTTCAGCCTCCCTCATTGTGTCACTTGCTCAATACATTTACGAATTTGGTCTTCTCCTCTTTTCGCCTGTGCTCTGCTTTCGCTTTGGTGCTCTTCCCTCAGAGGGAAACGAAAGCTCAGCACTGCTTTTTATTTTTCCTGCAACATCTCACTGATGAATATGAATGTGTTTTACTTTGTAGAAAAAAAAACGAGAATGAGAAGGAGAACGATTCGGGGAAATAGGATGCACGTATTTTCGGCGTAAGTAAATTTATTTTCCCAAGGAATGTTAGCACGCAGTAATGGCAAATGGAAACCGCTTAGACCCTAAAGTGTTGACTCTAACAAGAAGCACTAGAAAATTGTATTTGACGTTTAAATAATGATTAAAAAGTGGGTAAGCGACTTTCCGTCCCCATGTTTGGTGAAATGTCCGCGCCCATTAGTTTGTATTGTGCTCACAGGGATTTCAGGAGGGAGTGAGGCTGATGGCACGTAGAAGCAATTGCTTGCAAGTATTTTGGAAGAAACGGGTATATTATATTTTCTTTTTTTTTTGTTTTGTTTTGAAAATGAAGCAAAGAAACTGGCACTAACTACAAAAAATAGGGGCAAAAAGAGTACAGGATGTACTTTTATTTAATGTGTAATATAGTAATAATAATTAAGAACACCAAGACCATGGAATCACCAAACGTTACACTTTTTGGCAGGGTTCATCCTTGAACCAGGAAGGCAATTGAAAGCTTTTGTGAAGTCATAGGAATTCGACAGCGGTCCAAGGACCCGGATGGGGGCGGGGGAGTGGACCGCGGATCTCACCTTGCTCAGGATATCCTCATACCGCATGGATCCGCACCAAATCTGTCCGTAGTTCAGGAAAAAGTACTGTTCATGGGTCATCTCTTCCAGGCCTGGAAGAAGAGGCTCTGGCCCGTGCTTGGATTGCCATTTCTGAAACGCCTGGAGGACATGATAGAAAGGACAAAAATGAACTTCTTTCCTTCTAGTTCATACGAGGAAGGAGGGACATCTTGGAGACTTCATTTCTTTCCACGCCATTATTAGGCATAAAAATTGTGTCCAGTAAAAAAAAAAGTGTACCCGATATGCTTGCTTCAAACCACCGTTGTCAGCAATATTCTCCCCTTGGGTCATCTTCCCGTTGATCGTCAGATTCATGATAGTGTACGCAGTGTACTGATCAATGATGCATTGGGCTTGGTTTCGAAAAGATGCGATCGTCTCGTTATTCCACCATTCTTTTAAGTTCCCTTCACTGTCAAATTGTCTCCCTGGGAACATAGAAGCAAGTATAAAAAAAAAAGGTCCGGGTACAATGTGTGCACACGAAGACATAAGGCCTGTGAGTATATACATTTACAAAAAAAAGTATAAACAAAGGAATTGCACTACTTTAGTCCCCAAAAAAGCAATCGTCCAAGTGAGAAAATCAGCATTTTGTTGTGTGCACACATAGGATACGGGCACAACTATAATGGAGGAACTTTCACCATTACAAAGTCAAAAGTATTGGAGGAAATAAGTCATACCTTTATCGTCGAAGCCGTGTGTAATTTCATGTCCGATAACAACCCCGATGCCTCCATAGTTTAGGGATTTGGGAAAATGTTGACTGTAGAAAAGTGGCTGCAATATGCCAGCAGGAAATACTGCGAAACACGAAGCACACGAATGAGAAATGGAGTTGTTTGGGGCTTGAATTTTGTGTTATCAGTAAGAAAATGAAGCGTGGGGGAAAATAAAATATGACTGATCACCAGGAAAAAGGGTAGAAAAAAGTGTAGAATTTTTTTTTATTCGTAAAAGGAAAAATACTGTATGTATACCTATGTCATTTTTATTAGGATCGTAGAAAGCATTGACCACTGCTGGTTCCGTTGACCATTTCTCTTTGTTCACGGGTTGTCGAAGTTTCTTTAGATTCTGCGCTGCTTTCCATTCGCCCATTTGAATGATGTTAACCAAGAATTGATCCCGCTCCACTGTCAACTGCACTCATTCAGAGGACAGGTGGAAAAAATTAACGGAAGGTCCTTACATCAAACATATGCTCCCATGCATCAAAAATATTAATTACTAATAGAACATCCATCAAATTGTCTCTCACATTCTGATATTCTCGATTGAGTTCGTGAGCCTTGGTTATAAAATCCGGGTAGCCAATCCTTTCGTTCATAAGCAAAGCTTTCTGCCTTGCCACTTCTTTCGTTGAAGGATCCATCCAATGATTCTCATCCAGCAACTCGATAAATGCTTCCCGAATGTTGCTTATCATCTCCTGGGCCGTTTCCTATGCAATAAAGGGAAAGTGGAAAATATGCCACATGGTTCCTTTCCTTTCTGTGTATCAAAAGTCATTAGTCCTCTAATAGTCTTCAAACTCTAATCCTAGGAAACTTGTGCCGTATACATATACTCACGCCACTCATGCCGAACTTTTTCAATGAAGAAACAAGGTTTGTCACAATTTTTTTTTTTTTACTTTTCCCCTTGCTTTCACTATACTTTTCCTCGTTAGCACTAACTACATACACTGTGTGGAGGTGAGTATTGTGCGTGACGACGAAATTCATCATTGCAGAGTCTCCCTCAAATTCGCGTGTGCCTGGTCAACCCATGAAAATATTATTTTCCACATGAGACACCCATACTTATAATTGGCTTGTTGCTTGCTTATCTCCCTTCTTTTATAATTACTACAACTTTTCGTGCGAGAAAGAACATGAGCATCATTTGATTCTGCACCAGCTTCCCCATGAGGACGACGGGTGTCAAGGGAGAGGAGGGAGAGAGAGGTGATTGCATGGAAGAAGCAACATTGAGCCACGAGAATATATGTTTTCTCCTATGTTATATGTAATCACAAAAAGTGAACTCCTTCTGCCTCGTACGCTTTTGGAGAGATAGTTTTTTGCCGGCACGAACAAAAAAGGAACATGTCATGATTGGCCGAATGCCGAAAGCGATGCATGGGATTAGACTGTGAAAGTTTAAAGTATGTGGAAAAATCAATGCTTTTTCAATCTACAACCAATTTTCACCCGCCTCCAGATACAAGCAACACCCCTTTCTGAATTCTGAACATTATATGTATTTTTTTTATTTCATGAAGCTCAAGGAGCTGATGAGTTTACGCTCAAATGCATTCTCACGCTTCACTCCAAGACAGAAAAAGTTTGTGCTGTAGATTAGATCCACGTGCACTTGGGCCTAAAGCTCAAATTTTGTCTTGATCTAATTCCATTTGGGGAAAAAAAAGTAAGTTACATTCTCACATCTCACCCTTTTCCCCTGCATACAACTACATGCTAGGACAATATTCCAAGTTCACCCCACCTGCGTGGATGGAGAAAGTGTGTATGTGTGTATTTTCCCTAACAAAATCCAGTGGTAAGCTGTTGCCCTCACGCTTTCTCCCATTCTCTCACTCCTTAACCTTTCCCCGTGTCCCTGGTTCGCTGTCCCCCATGCTCAACAATGGAGAGATTGCATGCAGGGATTTCCAGAATATTTTAACGTTGTCACTCTTTCGGCTGACCTTTTGGGAAAAGCCTTAGTAGTGCCATCAGTTTGTGGTTAATTTGTCCGCTCCTGAATTATACGCCAACTTGAGAACTACCACAAAGTTATGCGGACGGAGTGTACACGTAAGGCATAAGGGTATAACATTCCCCTGGAACAAAAGTGGAAGGGTGAGGAGAAGCGTGTAACAGGTTTGTAATTGACAGGATTATGGTATTAAGTAGTGTACGACCTGCGGAGCGGATGTGATTCCATGAGAGAGGACGTGGGAATCCAATCTTTGAGAGACAATTAGGACTTGTCTGATAATTACGAGCATCGTCAAGTGGGAGTGCGGGGATGAAGGGTTAAGTGTACATGACATACATCTGGAAATATTTAGAGGAAGTGCAATGGGGAATGAGAATGAGGGTGGTCAAAGGGGATTGATATGCGTTGAGCACAACCCTGGCTTATTTACTCCCCACTAATCTTGCCGTCCTACGGCGATGATGAAAGCTCACCATCCAACCCTTTCAGTACCTCTTTTGTATGTGATGGAGCAAAATGAGAAAAAAAAATCTAGAAAAAAAAAAGTACAACAAACGGATCGAATGTTTACTTGAGGATGTGACAAAATAACGGCAGTCAGATCGCCTATATTTCCTCTATATGCCACTACTTGGAGCAATGGGAGAAAGTAATGTTGTACTTGGTGTGACCACAAAAGCTAATGAATTAATAACTGACTTTTGCCACTGAGTCGAAATTCTCTTGAATGAAGAGAGCGCCAAGTGCCATGCCCAACTTCTTGTTGGTCCACTCGACGCACTGGTGCCAGCGATCCCTCTCCGTCGTCACACCCATCAGGACCTTGCGAAACTCTATCTTTTTCTCTTGGAACTGGTCAACGAGGTGAGAGGTGAGCTCCATGAGAACTCTCCAGATGATGTAATTCTGTACAGTCCTGTATATATCCCACACAGTAACAACAAGCACTTACTTTTAACTCGCCCACTCACTCTCAATCCTTTTATTTCCCCCCTTTCACAGTCCTTGGATATTGTACTGCAAGACAAAAAGGCTGAGGGAGGGAGAAAGTAAAAGCTGGAGGGAGAAAGCATAGGAGTAAAGATGAAGAAGAAAGAAAGGAAGTGAAACCTCGGTTTCTGTCTCTTGATGATGGTAGCGGCTTCATGGAGATATTTATTTGAGTATGTCACAATCTCCTCGTCATCCGCGAGATTAGTTTTAAGACAACTGAGGAAGTAATCTCGCCATTTGAAGTCGCCGATTTCGTCCACCAGTTGTTGAACGGTGAGTTTCCGGTAAATGGCGCTCGTGTCCTGGCGGTTGGCCTCTGCCATCGACACCTTTTTATCCCACCCAATTTCCCAATCCATCACAAACTACATGATTAAACAAATCCCCTCTTTGTTTTTAATAAAAACCTGTGAACCCCTTTTCAATTATTTCAACATTTAAATGCTTTAAAGTAAATGTTTATGTTGGATGTGCAGGAAAAGAGTCACAGAAAGCGACACAAACAAGGAGAGGGACTAACGTTAGCCAGCTCAATTTCGAAGTTTAGAACGTCTTCCATGTCACGCTCAGCAAACGATCTCGTTGCATTTAGTAGAACGGCTAATTCTACCATAAACTTGTGATATGCTTCCAGCTCCCGGGATGAGTTCAAGAAGTAATCCCGACTGGGAAGACCAAGTTGCATTTGGTCCACCTAAACACACATATATGTTCATCATGTTCAAAGGCCCTTTTTTTGGTGAAACCAAAAGGGTCAGGAGCATTATCAATTCACACAAACACATATGTAAATCATATGCGGAGTATTAAAGGGAAGCATTCGTATCCATTTCACTAATCAAATTCTTTGTCGCAAGGAATTTATTTGAGCTCTTACGCAAAGCAACACGGCTGGTCTAAAAGCGGAACAAGAAAGTTATTCACCCCCCGACATTGCATATGTATGTATTTCGTGGATATAATCTCCATATAGCCACCTCTTTCCTATATTCCACACATACATTCGTTGACACAATTGTACGTTTTGGTTTTTATACAAGCCCAATGGTCCAGGACGTGGCTGGTCAAGGGAAAAAGCGACAACCATCATGGGTGCACGCAGTAATCACAATCAATCTGACTGTTAAGCAAGAAAATTGCTCCCAGAGCTCCAGAGCAATTTTAGGGGTTGCAGGAAACACCGAGTTCCTGCAGATCAGAGTTTCTCCACTATACAACTCTCTTGCAACTTTCTGTTTGGGACGATTTTCCCCAACTCACTTTTTCCATGCAATAATCACTGAAAAGCTGATTGAATAGAAAATTGGGCCAAACCTAAAGTTCTTTGTGCTCAAGTACATTGTACGTACATATGTACGAGAAAAAAAACAATACCTGCCTAGGCATGATACGACTTCATCCCTTATTCCTAGACTATCCATTTTATTTTTACTCAGAAAACAAATAAGAGGAGGTGGTGGAATTGCAGTAAGGGGGAAATAGCTTCCATTGGGTAAACTGTAGTGTGGGAGCTGTTTAATGAAGCTACAGAATAAGACAAAAAGGAAGTAAGGGGAACAATTGCCAAGAATGACAATCTCATATATACAGTTTCTGTAGATGGAATGTGCACGTGTTTTTTTACCCGATTCCTTCTCTTTCTCTTTCTTTCTCTCTCTCTCCCGCTCTTTCCTTTCAGGATTTCTCTCCTATTTCTTTTCTGATGTGTACCCAAAGAACTCACACACACACTCGCTCCCTGGCACTTTCAGTTTTTTTTTCTCTCTGCCTGCCGCTGTGAACCATGCACATGTTTACATGTCCCTTATAATGCCGCCTACAAGCGAATGGGAAGTGAAGAAAAGTGAAGCTGCCCCAGGGAAAGATTCGAGAGAAGAGTGCCAGAGGCTTACCTGGATGATGTTGTTGGAAGAATTCTTGTCATCTGGTCCTATCCACAATTCCATGAGAACGCCCATATTGAGTTTGGCCCGAATTTCCCCGATCAAAACTTCCGGTGACTTAGATGGGGTCCACTGTGGACCTTCAACCACGGGCCATCCTCCTAAATCTTGCACGAGAAGGATGAGAGGTCCTATGCCTTTGCTTCGGATTACACCTTTTGTTTTTTCAGGGGAAGAGGGAAGGGAGAAATCCACGAACAAGAGAGGACAAAATATTTTTTTCACCGGCAAAATAAGGAGCAGAGCGCCGAAATAGATAAGAGACAGAGTCGTCACCATAATAATAAAATAATACAACAACAAAGAGAAAGTCGGAGGACTTGGTAATAATAACCTCATACATGTATGGGACATGGAAAGAATGCATTTTTTTCTATATAATACTGTACCGTAGTGGAAAACTTACTGAGGTTCATACATGAACCGTAGAAGTGCTTGACTTTCTTCGTGGCTTCCGAGTCAAACCTGTTAATGGGGTCCTCCAGTAGTCTCTTGAGGATGATCTGGATGTGATCAGAAAGAACCTCGAAAGTGGATATGGAGGAGCGGTCTTCAGGAATCAAATGTTTCTTATTCCAATGACCGCAAGCAAAGTCGAAAAAGTCCTCACAAGGATCTACACTCCTGTCCATAGCACTTAGAAGGGATGCAGCTGTTCGTCATTTTACCAAATAGTAGCATTACATCATTTAGATCTTAACTCCAACATTATCACCCCGAATGGCCCTACCCCCCAAACACTCTCATCTTTTCTCACATCAACCCGATCAATTTTCTGTGAGAAACTCCTCTCTCTCTCTCTCTCTCTCTCTCTCTGTCTCTCTAACTCTCTCCCGTCTCCAATCCTCTGTCTCTCCCCCTCCCTCCCACCCCTTCCTATTGTATTACCCCAG
>JAQGBT010006263.1:0-12823 GCA_034698585.1 Disparrhopalites patrizii
TCCTCTCTGACTTTCTCTTTGCCTTTATTTGTTTACTTTTCCGTTTCTCCTCTCTGACTTTCTCTTTGCCTTTATTTTTCTTTTCTCTTCCGTTTTCTCTCTCTGACTATCTCTTTGCCTTTATTTTTCTTTTTTCTTTGCCTTTATTTTTCTTTTTCCTTTGCCTTTGTGTTTCTTTTTTCTTTGCCTTTATTTTTCTTTTTTCTTTGCCTTTATTTTTCTTTTTTCTTTGCCTTTATTTTTCTTTTTTCTTTGCCTTTGTGTTTCTTTTTTATTTGCCTTTATTTTTCTGTTTTCTGTGCCTTTATTTTTCTTTTCTCTTTGCCTTTGTGTTTCTTTTCTCTTTGCCTTTATTTTTCTTTTTCGTTTTCTTTCTGTGCCTTTCTCCATTTCCCCTCGAATTTCCGCATCTCGCATCTCACTTTCTCCATTTGAAACGTCCCTCTTTCCCTATCTGCCTCATTCTCCCTTTAATATTATCCTCCTTTCTGTATCCTCCTCATCATCGCAGGAGGTTCATTATAATCAATGGCCTCTCCCCCTTGTCCATCTCCCTCTCCTTATCTCGCTCTCCTACAGGGCTAAATTTATTCGCAATTATACATGGAAAGAAAAAAAAGCGTGCTTCATTTGACCGCCCCCAGTATGCCTATACCCTTTCCCATGTGTATATATGTAATTACATCCAGATATATAGATCCTCCCCCGTGCAATTTTTCATCCTCACGCACACAAAAACAATCATAATGATGCAGAAATTCCATGTATTGTGTATATGGAGGATCTCAAAAAAGGAGATATATCTCCTATTTATTTTCGTACCTTCTATTTTGTTCCCCCTCCAGGAGTATTTTTACAGGCGGTAAAGCATGTAAGATATAGGAAGGGACATTATGCACGTCCGCCTTCCTTTCAACCTCTTCCAGGGCCTGCATTTGTGGCCGTGTGCGGACGTGAAGTGAAAGATGAAAGGAAACAGACTGAACGGAATAGAAAATAACTACAAACCAGAGAGGAATACCATTCTCTCGTCTCTCTCTTTTTCTCTCTCTGTCTCTGTCTTACTCTCTCTCTCTCTCTTTCGGTCTGCTACTCAATCTGACGAGAGAAGAAGGGAAGAGGAGGAGACAAAGAATGAATTTTCCCCTCGTAATCACCACCCATCATTATCGTTATCTTCACGGAAAGTTCCCAATTTATTCCAGGCTTCCTCTCCATGCTTTTTAACTTTATTACCAACCTTGGTTCTCCACCAACACTTTCTGTATCAATCCTTTCCTCTCCCTATTTACTTCGACGGAGGTGAAATGTAACATTTTTTCTGGGTATGTGTCTACCTATACGCATTTTTTTGGTTTCAAACATACCCGGTGTTGCTTCGGATTTTTGCACGGTTTTTCTGGATCTAGTAGGATTTCTCAGGAACTTGGAATGAGCGGGTTGCGATTAGTTTTTAGCATGGTTTTTTATTGCTAAGAATTTGGCTAATTATTTTTGATACTCCTCAAAAATTTTTCCCTTTCAAATATTTATCTTTTCCTCTGGTTTACCTTTCTCTTGATTTCATTGCATTTGTATTGCTCGATTTCTACAAAATTGCGGCTCTCTCGAATTTTCTTTGACATTCTCTTGGCGTAATTTTGCATCTTTTTATTCTTTCAACGACTATCTTTTTTTTCTCTCTCTATTTCTCTCGCATTTTCCCTTTGACTGTCTTTCTGCCTCTGTGTCTCTCTGCTTTCTCTTGCTCTGATTTTTGTCAATGTTTTGTCTCTCTGATTTTTGTCTTTGTTTTCTCTCTTCCTGATTTTTTTCTCTGTTTTCTCTCTCTGATTTTTCTGTTTTCTCTATATTTTCTCCCTCTGATTTTGCTTTTCTCTCTATTTTCTCTCTCTGATTTGTCTGTTTTCTCTCTATTTTTTCTCTCTGATTTTTCTCTGTTTTCTCTCTCTGATTTTTCTGTTTTCTCTCTATTTTTTCTCTCTGATTTTTCTCTGTTTTCTCTCTCTGATTTTTCTGTTTTCTCTCTCTCTCTTATTTTTCTCTGTTTTTTTCTCTCTCTTTGATGTCCTTCTCTCTCCCTGATAATCCTTCCGCCTCTCTCTCTGTTGAATTTTCTCTTTAGCTGCTTCTGTGCAATCGTTGCTCTCGCTTTTTCTCTTGACTATCTCTCTGTATCTATTTGTCTCACCTTTTTCTCTTCGACTGTCTATCCGCACCATTTTATTTGAATCTTCCCCTCACTTTCCCCGTCGTAAATGGTGGCCGAAAAAAAAGAGTTGAAAGAGGGATGGTCACAATAATTTTTTGCACAAGAGTAACGTCCTGCACTGAGGGTTGAGGGTGTGTTTTTTGACAAGGGTTGTAAAAGGGACATTTGTTAGGGAAATAAGACTCTCATCTCCGCTCTTCCAAATGGTAAAAGGAGGGGCCGACGATGAGTGGAGGATCCTCCATTTTGTCATGGGTCGTAATAATCCCAATAAAAAAAAGGATATAAACTTTTGCCCAATAATTTACAGGATTTTTTTGTTTCTTTCCTTGTTTTTGCTCCCGTATAAACTGGAGGGAATAAAGGGGGTTGAAAATGGAGGGTGAGGGATTTCTACGGGGCTGATTGTGGGCTGGGGAAGAACAAACAGAACACCTTTAATTATGTACTGGGTTGCACTCGTTGATTCTGAGGGGGGAATTAGTGGTTTTCCGAGGGAAATGTGGGGCTTTTCCCTCCCTCTTCCCCCTCTTGTTTTTAATACTTTCCTCCATTCAATTTCTACCCCCTTTCTATCTACATGTATGTTATAGGGAAGAATTCTTTTCCATGTTCACTGTTTTTTCCCTTGTTAGAAGGGGAAAGTTAATCCATTTAGACATGATCACTAAACACTGTTAAACTTGTGAGTAGTTATTGCATTTTTCATCGAGTCGTACATACAACAAATCCACCTCCGCCCACGAAAAGAGAGGAACATCAAAGGGGCGGGTCAAGCTCAGCATGAATTACATTCACCCCCTCCGCTCTCTCTCTCTCTCTCTCTCTCTTTTTCTCTCTCTCTTTCTTTCTCTGTCTATCTCTCTCCTTCTCTCTCTCGTAACCAGGAGCAATCATTGGGGGTTTAAAGAGGAAGTATTAGGGAGTGATGATTGAAAGAGAAACCGAGAGAGATGGGAAAAAAGTCCTCTTTAGAAGAGAAGAGATGAAATAATGGAAGAAAAGACACAGGGCAACGAGACAACAAGAAGAAATTCGGGAATATCAAAGAGGAGAAACAGAAAAGAAAAACTTAAGAGACGGAGGTTGACCGAGAGAGAGAGAAAGAGAGAAGAGCCAATGAACATTAAAGAATATATTGTAATATTGAACGCTCTGTTCAAAGTATTAGGTAAGGGAGCGAACAAGTGAGACAAAAAGAGGCAAGAGAAGAGGATGGAGGAGATAAATTGTGGAGCTGAACAATAAGTTCATTAACAATTCCATAATTTATCCATGGAAGGAAGGCTGACTAAAATCTGGGCGCATTTTTTTTACAAACTATGTACATACGAAAAGCTACGATTCTGTCTCTCTGTCTCTGTGTTTCTCTTCTTTCTTCATTATTTCCCCCTTATTTGTCTTTATCTCTCCCATTTTTACTCTCTCTTTCTCTCTCCTTCTCTCCCTTTCTCTCTTTCTCTCTCTTTCTCTCCTTTTCTCTCTTTCTCTCCTTTTCTCTCTTTCATTCTTTTCCTCTCTATCTTTTCTTGTCTCTTTTCTCTCTTTTCCTTTCTCTCGTTTCCTGTTCTTTCCTGTCTCTTTCTCTTTCTACTCTCACTAACTCTCTTTCCTCTCCCTTTTTTCCTTTCTTTTTCTCTCTTTTTCTTTCTTCTCTCCGTTTCTTTCCTCCTTTTCCTTTCTTTTCTCTCTTTCCCTATTTTTGACTTTCCCCTCTCTGCTTCTCTCCTACTTATTCTCCCGTTATTTCATCTCTCACTTTCCCCTCTCCTTTTCTGCCTTTCTCCTCTCTTTTTCTCTCTTGTCTCGTTCTTTTTCTTGCATTCCTCCTCTCTTTGTCTCTCTTGTCTCGTTCTTTTTCTTGCATTTCTCCTCTCTTTTTCTCACTTGTCTCGTTCTTTTTCTTGCATTCCTCTCTCTATCTATTTATCTATCCATTTCTCTTCCATCCATCTCACTCACTGTCTGTTAATTTTTGTTCTCTCCTGCGCAAACGGAGAGACATCCTTGACATGACAAGGGCATTTATGTGAGTGAAGGTTCATGGGATTAAAGAAAAGAAACGAAAAAAATTCCCCAACAATCCACATGCAGGTATGCATGCAAGTGTATATGCATGTACATTTTCATATAAAAGCCGTAATTGCAAAACGGTTTAAGACCATTTGGAAGTGTACAGGAGAGGTGGAAACGTATTGGGTACCTTTATTATAATTAATTTTGGAAAGGGGCATGCAAAATGTTTGCTTCAACCTGCGACCTCGCAAAAGATATGGGAAAAAGCTGGATTGCATTGCTAGTTAGAAAATGTTTATTTGCAACAATCTGGACTCAAACCGATTTGGAACTACACCGTTCACATGTGAGTACAGGCAGACGCAGAGCACGTCCTGGGATTAAATGTTGAAGCTCTGTTGTGGTTGCCAACCCCCAATTTCTCCAAGGCTCTTTGACTTCCCCCTTTTGCTCATGATTTCATTAATGACGGGAAAAAGTCCTATAAAATTGTCGATGCCGAGCTAATAAGTACCTTCGTCCCCATCCGAACATTTCCCTTCTTCCTTTGTCACATCACAAAAAAAAAACAATTTTTTCCTACAAAATCCTCCGTATTATCACAGTAAATTATTTTTGTCACACACCAAAACTTTATTTTTTGGTACAAAATCCCCCAACAAAGAGAGAGCATACAAAGGGACTATAAGAACTTGGTTCAAAAGGGGAAGTTGAGCACACACGAACACATTTTTTTTCCTCCGTCGGTAATTGTAAAATTGTACACATCCACACTATCATTAAGTGTTCTGGGGAATCACGGAAAATGTTCCTCAAAATCCAAGGGACATGAGTCATTTTTTTTATAAATCGGGATATAACCTCAAAAAGTGGGGAATTACAGGAAATTCCAAGGGGCATCATCCACCTGGATTCGCACGGGGCTAACCTTTCCTCCTAAGAACCGGAGAGGAGCCAATCCCCATTGTTTTCCCCAAATAATTATATATGTGAGGAATTTTTTTTTAATATTAAAATTAGATGATATACAAATGGGGGATAACCTATAATTTCCCCGGAGCCGACAGGGAGACAAGGAGCGTCATGTCATAAGATGTCTGAACCGACAGCGAACACAGCCCTTTGGATTCCACATAAACTGTCCTCTAAGAAATGTAAAGTCTAGTCTTTTTTACCCCTTTAACCCCTTGTAACGTACATTTTCATGTAATACTCAAGTCATAGGCATTTATTGTAGGTACATATGCTCATACAGAGCTTGTCTCCCAGCGCGTGCATTTCTCCCCCTAAAATTTGATATTTAAAAGAATATAAAAAAAATCATCTTCACCCTACAATTTCACCTGTTGCGCTTCGAATAATGGGAAGATGATCATAATTATCTGCCAAGTCGCCATTTTCAATATGGGCCTTCCTCTGACCACACAAAGGGGAGGATTAAGCCATTCCACGCTCTCAAAACGTCTCCATTAAAGATTTCTTTTATATTCAACATAGCGCCTTTTTTTTTCTTGTAAACCTAGCGACTTTTCCTCTTGTAAACGTATTATCGTCTTTCCCTTTAATCTGACCATTTTTTCTTTTAAATATGGCGCCTTTTTGGTTTAAAGCCGCGTCGTTTTGTCTGGCGAATTTTTCCATTAGATCTGGCGAATTTTTCCATTAAATCTGGCGAATTTTTCCTTTGAATATGACACTTTTTTGTTTTAAACGTAGTGTCGTTTTTTCTCTTTAAATCTGGCGAATTTTTCTTTTAAATATGGCGCTTTTTTGTTTTACACGTAGTGTCGGATTTCTCCATTTAAATGTGGTGATTTTTACTTTTAAATATACCGCCTTGTTTATTTTAAATTTAGTGCCGTTTTTTCCGCTTAAACATGGCACTTTTTTTCTTTTAAATGTAGCGCTAGTTTGATTATAAGTCAGGCGCGTTTTTTTAAACGTCGTGCCTTGTATTTTATAATTATAATATTATAAACATAGCACTTTTATTCATTTCGAACTTAGTGCCGCGTTTTTTCTTTTAAATGTAATCCGTTATTCAAATAAATCTTACGCCTTGTTTTATTGAAACGTGGCCATCTTCAATTTGTCTACGCTCTTTTTTAATATTTTAAACTGTCCCGGTGTGTCCGCAAATATTTGATCTATTTAAGTTTTGCCAAAATTCCAAAGCTTTTTCAAAATTACACAGATAATAGTGAAAATTCCGCAGTAGTTCTGTGTCTTTTTAGGCTCGTCAAGGTTTGGTGGGAACAAATCAGATTAATTATTTAAATCCATCATTGACATACATAAATTGGAATTAAATTTAACAATTCCTGAATTTACGAATTCGATAGATAATATAAAATCATTTCACAATTACATAAGACAAGGTGCAAAAATTAAGGAAACATTTTAGGTTAAGTAATTTGTAATTATTCATATGATTTGAAAATGAAATCACTTTACTTGAAAATGAATAAATAAATCAATCAATTTATGAATTCTGGGATTTGAAAAGGAAGTTGGCTGAAGGGATATAATCCCATTTGATGGCCCTGGACAGATTTTTCTGGAGTTTTTTCCTGTCTTTTTGCAATCGTATTAAGGGAGACACATTGATTTCGCTTTGGAGTTCCCTCACCCCTTTTCCTCCTCACCTTGCCAGGCCCTCGAAAAATACAAGGTTGGTTCGTCTCGCCAATTTCCCTCCCCCTCCTTTTTTTTGGAACTGAAGGAAAAAGGGGGGAAAAATCACTGAAATGACATGGATGGCTTGGGAAGAGGAGAGGTGGCAATAAAAAAAAATCCCAAAGTTACACCGTGATTGGCGAAGGGAAATGCCGTCTTATTGCCATACAGTGCTTTACGACCGTCCAACGTAATATGTACCTTCCCCACTCAAAAGGATTTGAAGGTGCCGACGTTGAAGGATGAAATTATAGCCATGTATACCTTAAAGCCTCGATGTAATACTTATATGAAGCTTATATATTACAATATTAACATATGTTTTTTCTCTAGACAAATTGCTCCAGGCTACTTTTTTTTTCTCCTGTCTTTCTGGTACAATATCAAGACAACCCTTTCCCTCGTCTTCTCCTTGCCTGAGTAATCTTGGGCCATATTGTTACTCTCATCACTGAGCAATTTCTGATCCCAAGGAAATGTGGTGATAGTCATACACTCGTTTTATGGCACAGGATTATCCCTGTTTTTCTGTAAATCCATTCACCATGCCGCATGGTTTCTATCAAAATCTGCTGTTTTGAATCCGTTTTTTTTTTCTGAAGCAAGATATATAAATTTGCTCATATAATTTGTATATATAAATTTGCTCATATAATTTGTATATATAAATTTGCTCATATAATTTGTATGTATAAATTTGCTCATATAATTTGTATATATAAATTTTATCATATAATTTGTATATATAAATTTGCTCATATAATTTGTATGTATAAATTTGCTCATATAATTTGTATATATAAATTTGCTACCATTTAACTTTGCACGTCCCACTTATGAGGAAATTCTTAAACAAAATTGCTATTCTACTTTAAATCTTCTTAAATATTCATTTGGCTCACTTTGAGGTCTTGTATGCGATAAATAAAAATTTCTGTATACTGTAAATGCCAGGATTTGATCTTGTTTTGGCCTGGCATGCTATTTTTAAATGTATTTAGACGTAATTAAAGCTTGAATTGTGCCTGCTGGAAGATAATCGCATTTTATTTGGACAACAAAGCTTTCCATAGGGAAGTGAATATACGAGGAGAGAGATTATTTCATCCACATGGAGGCTTTCGAGATCATTTTTATGCGTGGTGAGACACATTAATGAGAGAGAGAGAGAGAGAGAGGCTGTGAGCAAGAGAGAAAAGGACAGAGAGAGAAAGGGAGAAATTGACAGAGAGAAAGAGAGAATGAAAGAGAGAAATTGACAGAGAGAGAGCGAGAGAAATAGAAAAAGAGGGAGAAATCCAGGGATTGAGAGAGACAGATAAGCCTTGAAGCGATAAAAAGTGGAGATAAAAAGGAGCAGCTAAATTGCTATTGTATGGAGGAGATAATCCACCACATATTTTTGGAACTGCTGATAAAGCAATAATTAATTTACATCCAATGATCCAATATATAGCCTTGACCAGAGGGAAAACGTTACTGGAACGTGGGAGCAAAAAAATTCATCTCACATTTTTCCAGGGCTTTCCTCCAGGATTTTGGCAAGAATTAATTAATGTCTTTTAAAATGTCTTTAATTAATGTCTTTTAAATTGTCTATAAAACTGAGATTCGTGCCATTTTATAAAGAAATCCTAATAACAGAACATTTAGAAGAGCAATAATTTAGAGGCAATAATTTATAAGCGCTTTTTCAAGGAAAAATCTTCTAAAAGTGATGAAAATCGGGTTGAAATTAAAAAAAAAAAGGCATGGAGAAGACTTTTATCTTTGTTCTCCAGAAAAAAGGGGAAAAACTGGGTAAATATTTTAAATGAGATTATTTATATAAAACAAAAATGACGTCAAATGTCATGTAGTTCATCCAAGACTTAAAAATATCTCGAGTCTCCCTTATCATCCCCGACGACGTCACATTGCCATCTTGCCCAACGCTTTTATTTGGTCTACACCAAACAGAGCCAAAACAAAAAAAAATCTCCATGATCCTTCCACTCTCCCTGACCGTAATTTTTTTTCAGCAATTTTTTTTTTGCTTTTTTTTTAAATCACAAAGAATCTTTTGTCTCCCGCCCTTTTTTCAAAAAAAAAAAACGTCGTCATTTATCACGAATAGACAGAATGGGCAGGAGGTTATCACCAGCGCGGTGCTTCCGTTTGGATGAACTGCATTGACGAGGAAAAAAAGAGTTAATAACAAATACATTGGCTTTTTCTCCCTTTAAAAATACATCCCATTATGAAATAAATAATTGATATTCAATTCGAGGATAATTAAAACTTTGAATATTTATAAATTCACACTTCCATGTCAACTTTTTTCCCTAAAGAAAAGTTACATCATGATCCTCTTTTTTTCCCATTTATTTGAACGGCAGAAATCACATTTCCATGGGATAATTAATAACCCTTTCCTTCCAGTGAAATTTGTTCTATTTAAGCCTGCTAAAATCCTAGCTCTATAAGCGATATATATGAACATATATATTAGCTATATAAGCATGTATATATATGTATATGTGTATAAATATACGTGTGTACTCTCATGCCTTCTTAGATTTGCCAGTAATTAGATATGCCAGTAATTTCGTATATAGGAAAGTCTCATTTTTTTTTACCTTGGAAAAAGCGACGTAATGTAATACAGCGCACATTAATTTCATTAAAAAAATCAACCCAGAAAAAAATTATAATGAGGAAAAAATACCACCACAACCCAAATTAACCCCAAGTTTTACCTAATTTATAATGGGCTATGTTTTTAGATTTTTTTTTTTCAGTTAAAATTATAAAAAGGAATTTTAGGAAGAGTGAAAAAGGGAGACATTTTTTCCTCTTCCTTAATTAATTATTACTCCTACGTCAATTTATTTGCTCGAAATAATTTTTTTTTCTCTCTCTCTCTCATCGTGTAAATGAGGAAATGAATGCATACAAAATTGCACATTTCTATATATAAAAAAAAGGCCCCCGACCACATACCTTGCAGTAGAATCATATTTTATATAATGTACATATGTATGTATATATGTCTATATGTACATACGTGTTTGCATAGGAACACCATGTCCCCACCAAATTGGCACACACACACATGGAAGTACATACATTTTTTGCCGAGGTGGTAATTATAACAATTAATTATAAACTTGGACGTCACTGACTCAAGTCCAAAATAAAAATCCCACGTAATTTAAATCCAAAAAGGAGGGAGGAGGAGGGGGAAAAAAGAAGATGGAACATGCTGTGTGTTGATAATTATAATCATCATTACAGCCATGAGGGTCTTATGGCAAGGGTGTAGGAGTTTTTTCACAGTGTATAAAAAAAAAGGACAAGTGGCGTGCAGGAGTTGAATGGTGAGGGAGATTTTTTTTTTTGTGGGGGGTGAAAATGGGGAGTCATTAACATTCCAAAGCCAGTACACGGTTAAAATACTGATGAATGCAGTGCACGAACACGTGAGATTACTTAAAGGGGGATAAGCCCCATACAAATATACCTTTTTCCACACATTATGGGATAAGAGGATGGTCATTGGGTACATTTTTAGGAGGGTCAATTCAAATTCTGGGAGATAAAAATGGGATAAATCTGATGAATCCCTATAAAAGAGGATTTTCGAGGGAGGTTCTTAGGTCAATTCAAATTTTGGGGATAAAAAAAGGATAAATCTAATCAGTCATAATCAAAGAGGCTTTTCGAGGGAGTATCTTTAGGTCAATTCAAATTTTGGGAGATAAAAAAGGGATAATTCTGATGAATCTCAATCAAAGAGGATTTTCGAGGGACTTTCTTAGATCAATTCAAATTTTGGGGATAAGAAAGGGATAAATCTGGTGATTCTCAATCTAAGAAGCTTTTGGAGGGAGTATCTTAGGTCAATTCAAATTTTGGGAGATAAAAATGAGATAAAACTGATAAATCTCAATCAAAGAGGATTTTCGAGGTAGTTTCTTAGGTCAATTCAAATTATTTTGGGGTTTAAAAGGGGGATGAATCTGATCAATCCCAATCAAAGAGGTTTTTCGAAGGAGTTTCTTAGGTCCATTTTATTAGGCGAAAAATACAATAAAATATTGATTGATTAAAAAATATTAATATTAAGCCCAAAATTAATATTATTATTAAACCCAAAATTAAAATGAATATTCAGCCCAAAATTAATATTAATATTAATCTCAAAATTAATATGGTTCAAAAGAGAAAATCATACAATAATAATGATAATAAAATAGGAAAATAAGAAAGGAAAAATTAAAAGGTAAAAATCAAGGTAAAATGTCCAAAAAAAAGGCATTTAAAAGTAATTAAAAAACTCCCACGAAGGTATAAAAATTTGAATTTTTGTCACTTCAAGAAGCAAATTGAAGAGGAAAGGATTTTTGAAGGGGGAGAATAAAGCACCCTTAACGTTTTTGGAGGAAGGAAAAAAGGGTTGAAGAGCTCCCAAAAGTGGCAGCCACCGCGTATGTGAATCTCCCAAAAGAGCAGGTGAAGATGACGACGCAGCAATATTTAAATACTCATCCATCCCCCCCAAAAGTGTGGGATATTAAGACAGTGTTAAATGCCTCGGCACAATTATGGCCGCATCCCGTTTATGCTGAAACACATCTTGGAAAGGCCCTTCCATCATATTTTCAATATGGACCATCCCCAAAGATTTTACCTCAGCCTCCCAGCCTCACTTTGTACAGGATACAGGACGACGTAGTTTGGGAATAAAAAATCCTTCCAAGGACTTGATCCTGTCATAGTAATCCTTGGTACATGGCTTGGCATTGTACATTACCAGGCCCAAATTACATGTGTGTATCCTCATGAATAAACACACACGTCCAGTCCGATAGGGAAATCCGTGGTTCGGAATATACACATTCTTTTTTTTTGGTACATTTTTTCTCTACATATTCTTTCTCTACACATTTTGACGGGCTTAAAAGACGTGAGGAGCTGGAGGAATTGGTACAAAAAGGAAAGGGCCGGTGTGTGCCACACCGTTGGGCTTTCCAAGAGGGATGCCGAGGGGGAAAAAAAGGTACGGAATAAGTCTAATGGAAGTAACAGCAGTTTTACACCAGCTCAACCTTAACTCACGTTTTATAGGCCTTCTGCCTCCTCCCCAGGGGTCGAAAAAATTCCTATGGACCACACAATGCACCATTCCTTCGGAGGAAGAGAGGTACAGAGGGAGGGAGAGAGAAAGGACAAAGGGGAAGGAGTCAGAAAAAAAAGGAAAGAGCAAAAGAGGAAGGTAAAGGTTATAAAAAAGGAGAGATCTAGTCAAAATAACAGCAAATGGACGCAATCTCAGAGAGAACTGGGAGACAACACAAGGAGAAAAAGAGAGTTAACGGGGAGACGAGGAAGAGAGAAATCAGAAAGAAAGGAGAGGAAATCAAAAACAAAGGCAAAAGCGAAGGGAAACCAGCAAAAATGAGATAAAGGCGAGAGACAAAGAAGAACAAAAGAGAGAGAGATGAGTTTGGAAGAGAACAAGCGAGAGAAGCGACGAATCAAAGAGGAAAGGACAACACAAAAGGGAGAAATAAGAAAGAGAACGAGACAGATGAAAGAAGGTAACGAGAGAAGGAAAGGAATGCAAGAGAGGCAAAAGAGATGAAGCAGAGTGAAAAAAGAAAAAGGAACCCACAAGAAAAGAGGCAAAGAGAGAAAATTAAGAGTAAAAGACTAGAAGAGAGACAATAAAGAGTCAGAAGAGACAACAAAGAGTGCAAAGAGACAAAAGAAAGAATTATAAGAGGAAAAGGGACAAAAGAGAGACAATTATAAGAGGAAAAGGGACAAAAGAGAGACAATTATAAGAGGAAAAGGGACAAAAGGGAGACAATAAAGAGTGCAAAGAGACAAAAGAGAGACAATTATAAGAGGAAGAGAGACAAGAGACAATTATAA
>JAQGBT010006264.1:0-12822 GCA_034698585.1 Disparrhopalites patrizii
GCCACCTGTATAGGGAGTAAACCGTTATAAGGGAGCCCGTTATAGAGAGGTTCGACTGTATGCATGTACATTTGTACGTCATGCAAATCAATATCACGCGCTCACTGCTTATTCAAAACCAATTTCGTTTAAGACTATAACCAAGTCGTCAGTTTCCCCCCTCAGGGTTTTATGCGAGCTTAGAGAGTTTATAAGTTTCTAATGGCAAGTAGCCCACGCCAGTGCCACGGTATTAAATTAAAAATCAAAATTTAAATTCCCAAACGTCCAGAAGTGTGATTTGTATAGAACTGAGTCATTGCAACAACTTGATCGGTTTGGGAACGAAGCTCGTCTATTCCTATGAAAAAATAATTCCTTCACCAAAACTGCATTGTTACCATAACTATGTCCATAGTAAAATATGCACACGTTAACAAATACTGGCAGCAGAATTATGCTCAATTTTTGTTGAAAACTTCTGGCCTTCTACAAATTCAGAACAATTGTGTTTGAAAAATCGACAAAAAAGCATTTTCTAATCTTGCAATCCTTTGAAAAATCTTAAACAGAATTTGAATGTCCCTAATCACAAATTAAAAGCGATTCATTCCCAGATTTTTGACGTGTATCCAGATCTTCTCCGCACAACAACAATGATTGGCGGTCGGGAACTGAGCTTTGTGCTCAAATACTTCAAGTATATGTCCAAAATTTATTTTCTCCCTTTTGAGGTGAGTGAATCGCGTGTAAAAGGGCGTGATTTGAATCTGAAACTACCCGGGCAACAAACAGCAATTGCCATCCAAGTCACTCTGAGGATGGCTCTCATCCACGTCATTTACCTCTGGTGGCGGCTATTGGAGATGCTTTTGAGGAAGGACACACTTTTCTCTTGGGAAGACTTCCCTTTTCACTTCATGTTGGCTCTCGGAGAGGTAATTGAGTGGTTTTGGGAACTTTGGATGATCCTCCATGGACTTGAGGTCGTCGAGATCTACGCCTTTATACTCCAAGCAACTGGCACGGGTGAGGCCATATCATTTTCTGATCATTTCTCCCTAGCTGGTCTCTAATTACAAACAAAATGCGCGCCAATTTAAAAGCGTAACCCAACTGCTTTTAAATATAAAACCCAAGGAATGACATTCGAAAAGATATTAATTCAAATTCGAATTAAAATAAATGTTTATCCAAATTATTACGAATTTGAATTTCGGATATCTAAAATATAAATTCTAATCCCAATACAATTTTATTCAAATATTCAGACATATGAATACTGAATACGTATTCAAATACATTTTGAATACTGGGGGCGTTAGTTTCTAGCGTGCTGCCGCAGCGCATTTGTCGTCCATTATTTCAAGTGTAATTAGCAGGTAAAAACTAGCCCACACAATTCCAATCAAACAGTTCTTGGCAGAACGCTTCAACCAAACCTTTATGGACGAATCGTGTGTACAGTGGAGTCTCTCTATAACAAGTCTTTGTATAACAACATTTCTATATAACATTATTTTTTCCTAATACATACGTGTAAAGTACATATTTAATGTTATATAATCTATATATATATATATAACAACATTTCGCTGTAACAATATTTGTCATTTTTCCCTTCAGAGTGTTATATAGAGACTTCACTGTTTAAAAATTAAATTTTTAATATATACAGTAGCTACCAATTTTTATTCTGATTTGCAGAGCTATTCAGCCAACACAAAAAATATTATAAAGTAAAAGGAAAGAACCCACGGAAAATATTTTTTCGTGGCAATTCAGGATGTCACGTATTTTCTTATTTCCTCCGGCCAGAAATGACAATTGAGCCATGTTCGGCTGAATTGCTTACTGACGTCTTTAAGGCTGGGGGAGTGAAAATGCCTTCGGTGAAGCGGTACTTCTATATAATGCAGACCTACACAAAATCCTCAAATTCCTCGTCCACTTTTTATTATTATTTGAAACGGTTTTATTCATAAGGTTTTGGATTGGAGCTGGTTTAATAGAAGTCCGGACACATGATGTGTACACACAGTTGAATCTCTCTATAAAAGTCCCCTGTATTACAGCGCTCTCGTTATAACAGCAGCAAAAAATGCTCCCCTTTGTTAACATAGAAATGTCTGTTCTCCAAACAGTTTTTCGCTATAACAAGCAAAATTTGATGCTTTATAGGGTGCTGTTGTAGCGACAGTCGACTGTATACAGTCGCATTTTTGTGTAGATTGAATTGTAGATTACAACTAGTTGTAATCTATGATCTATGTGTTGAAATATTTACCACTCTTTTTATTCGTTTTAAAACCAGAAGAGTGATCATAAAATTTTCAAACTAGTATCAAAATGCAGCCAAGGTAAAAGGAAATTGACCTGCACATGAAAATATTCTGTCGTGACCCCTGACCTCCCGTACCTACCCCTTGAATGAAAACCACCCATGTTTGACATGGGGGTATAGGGAACGTCCCCGTGGCAACCATTATCCCCCTTAGCCTCTTAGTGCTATGATTCAACGGTGTTGCAGGTCATTACAAGCATGCATTAGATGCAGAATCTAATTGTGGACCTACACAACAAATTTCATCAACATCCGATCAAGATTGGCCAAGTTATCGCGGTTTTCCCGCGCCAGGCTTTAAAAGTCCCATTTTTCAATGCATTTACTTCCGGTTTAGACTATAAATGATAAAAAAGGGATTTTTCAACAGCAGTAAAAATCGAATATTATGCGTCGTTGGTACAGAATTCTATTTCCAATCTAACGAAAGATCAATCTTTCAAATCGGACAAGAATTGGCCAAGATACAATGATTTTTTCCAAAATGGCGCAAAAAAATTAAATTTTGTCGAAACATCAAACTTTTAAGCTATATATATACATACACATATACATATATATATAGATATACATATATACGTATACGTCATCATGCACACGGGTTTATGCATACCTATATGTATACTTTATATTTCCTTATTTGCACAAACAAAAATATTTTCCTAGGTAGAATGTCAAAAAAAAACGGATTTTCTGGTTTTGTAAAAATATGGTAAAAAAAGTTAAATTATCTATGAATAACTCTCCCAGTTATTTGAAACGAAAATAATCAGGAAATCAATTTTCTTCTAATTTGGTATATCCCATGATCAGGAACTTTTAGGGCGATCTGCGGTGGTCATTTTCTCGTTCATGTTACACAAACCGCTTAATGAATGCGCTTAAAAATTTCTGTCTGGCCACTTTAGCGTCGCCATTTCCCAGATATAATGTTCATACTTGGCCAGTATAAACATCATGGCTATACCTCCAGAGGTTTTTTGAACCACGACGATATGTATACTACCGTGACCTCCAGAGGTCAAATCATTTAGGATTGGGTCAAATTGAGAATTATAATAATTTAGAATTAAACATTCTTTCGAGATCTCAGAAGAAAATTAATATAATAATTATTATTATCGTAATAAATTATAATAATAAATTATAATAATAAACTATAATAATTATTCTGACAAGGATACATTTTCGAGAAAATTGAGCTTTTTAGTGGAATACTCGTGAAATTAACATGCTGCGGGAAATGCCAGACCTTTTTATAGGGAAAATCGTGTTATAGAGAGATTTGTTATCGAAACACTAAATTGTATTCCATTTTAAAGACTTAATTACTCCGGGAAAGGTAGCCAAGTCTTTTTTTTTAATTTACTTGCGTCTGTTCATATTGACACGTCAATCAGCTACGAAGTTAAGACTTTGACGACATTTAAGTTTCTATTCAAGCGTGGGTATTTGTGTACAGCCGAACGCAATTCCCCAGCATTACAATTTAATCAGAGTCGTTTCCTGTGCATGTAAACCTGTATGTACCTGTGTCTCTATAAAAAATGATATTCACAGTTCGTACCTGATAAAATGCTCTCTGTAAAGACTCTCGTTCAACTTACCGCGAATAAATATGTTTTCACCAGCTTCACCTCAACAATCACTCGTTCGGCCTTTCCAAAACGTTTTGAATATGCTTTCGTCGCAAATATGTACAGTGGAGTCTCTATATAACAACTCTGAAGGGAAAGGCAAAAAATATTGTTACAGGGAAAATTTGTTATATAGAACGTAAAATTTGTACTTTACATGTACGAAGGGCTGCAAAGATAATGTTGTTATAGAGAAATGCTGTTATAAAGAGACTTTTTATATAGAGACTCCACTGTATAGGACCAACCTGGGACCATAGATGAATTACTAAAGCTAAATCTACGCGTATAATAAATTTGCACTAGTGGCTTGAAGAATGTTTTCTATAGCTTATTTTGTCTACTAATTAGTCAATAAATATTGCGATTACTCGAGATTTACTGTATGACAATTATCGGACGAAG
This sequence comes from Disparrhopalites patrizii, assembly GCA_034698585.1. Taxonomy (NCBI): domain Eukaryota; kingdom Metazoa; phylum Arthropoda; class Collembola; order Symphypleona; family Sminthuridae; genus Disparrhopalites; species Disparrhopalites patrizii. The sequence continues at coordinate 4,366 of JAQGBT010006264.1, forward strand.
TTCGGACGCAAATTGTCTGTCTATCTGGGACTACCTGCCACTCTCTCTCCAACTTCTCCATAGATATACTCCGTAGTAATTACGTACCTATATGTATGTAAAACTCCGATCGAGTATAAACCGAATATGAAAAATAAAGGATAAGAACACTTTGTAAGACCTTAGGGTAAAACACGGAGTATAAATCCCAATTTTTTTCTATATGACAATGCTATGGGTATCACAGCATTTAAATTGTGATATTACCTGTATTTCCGAAATGCAGTTCTGTAGGCTTTCCAGTTTGATTTCATTTTTGCTTGCATTTCAATGAAAATGCTGGTGCTCTCATTGAAATGCAGTACATTCGCAGAGCTGGGTTGCTATTTTACTTGATTCAGGAATAGCAATCTTACACGGCTATATTACAATTACTGTTCAGGGGTAATGACAGATCTTCAAATTTGAATATCACTAATTCGGACACCAATTGAAAAGAGGCATGAAAAAAAATATGGTGCGCCGGCATATTATTTCCATCAAATATTAATTAAATAAAACAAAACAGGTTTGCGCATGTGATGGTAAAGTGTTGCGTTTTATATGACACGTACATAATACATGTGGATGTATATAATTCAAATCAGCGGCACGGGCTCATTTGCAATTCAAAAGCAATTCCGTTTACAGCTGTAGGTGGTCAATTTTTCTACTCAAGATTTTTTGCGAGCTCAGAGTGATTAAAAGCTTCCATTGGCACATAACCAACGTCGGTGACACTCTATTCAAACAAAAAAATATAAATTGTTGCTGTATACGAGCCAGATTTTTTATACGACAAGATCCATAACAGGAAAGGGCTGGAAGGCAGGATTTTTCTGTATTTGTGTCTTCTATACATAAGGGCAGGGGATCTTTCTGGTTTCTCCCGGCACGAAAAAAATGCTCCAAGCCCGGGAATTACTGTTGTCCCTCAAATATTTGAAGCTTATGTGCGGAATTTATTTTCTCCCTTTCGAGGTGCGTGAATCTTATAATAATGGAAGTGGTTTGAGTTTGAATTTACCAAAAAAAAACTCAGCGAAGGTGCTCGAATTATTCCTGCAGCTTTCCTTCATCTACGTCATGTATGTGTGGGGGCGGCTCCTACAAATGCTTTTGTGGCCCGACGAATTCTTTACGTGGGAAGATTTCCCCCTTCATTTGATGTTGGCCGCTGGAACCGCAGTGGAGTGGCCTTGGGAAATGTGGATGCACCTGCATGGGCTGGAGGTCGTTCAAGTCTTCGCGTTTGTACTCCAAGACAATAGCTCAGGTAAAGTTTACAGGCTATTATTATTTTTTAGCTCACTCGGTAAAATTGTATATTTACCACGTTGCAAGGCCTTGACGGATTAAAAATGAGGATTGAAGATGGGGTTACTTCGGAAAAAGTCACCTGGAAGGATTTGGATTCCAGATATATTCAGCTTGAGATTTGGATCATAAATCTGGATTATTTAAATTATTTCGGTCATTAAAGACAAAACTAAGCATCGAACTACTCATCTATTTAAACAAAAATGTTCATGTTTGCGCTACCAACATTTTTGGAGAAATACTCACAAATTTGCTAATTCCTGTCCAAATTTAATAGGATAATTTTTGCAAGATCCGTAATAAAATTCTGCGTAAAGACCATTTCTTCTTCGATTCGCACGGCTGCTGGAATATAAGATTATTGTCCCTGGAAGCGAAATACGAAGGTCGATTTAGTTGAGAATGAAGACTTGTTTTTTGAAATTTCGGTATAGTTTGGCTCATATTGATTGAATCGGGATGAAAAAAACTCCTTTTGATCCGCATTAAATTTCTGATTAAAACGCATTTCTTCCGTTTTCCATCTATAGTGTGGGGAACATATGCTAGAGGGCGGTGTTTGTTTTTCCAAGTAGACATGCGGATCTATACGTATAGAGTCGACTCTCTCTATAACAGCACCCTATCTGCACCAGAAAAAGTGCTCTTATAACGAACCGCGGGTATAGAGAATTAGTTTTAAAAACTATTAATATTAATTAATTAAAATTATTTTCAGGCTTAACTTTAATAATTTTCCAAATTCTAACAACATTTGCATAGTTGGGCGTAAATATTTACATTTTAGTGAGAAAAGAAAGAAATTGTGCTGCTATAGAGTTCCGGTGCTGTTATAGAGAAAATGTTAATATTGAAGGGGTACCTGACTTAGGCGCTACTCCTCTTATAGGAAGAAAGTGTTGTTATATAGTGAGAGGAATGTGACCGAGGGAAGAAAATACCCTGCTGTTGTAGAGTAACTGCTGTTATAGGGAGTGCTTTTATAAGAGAGCGCACTTTACATGGTTAAGCTGTAGGGGGATTCAGCACTGCTGTTATAGATGTAAGTGTTCTTACAAGGAGGGCCGGTATAGGGAGAGTCTACTGTATTCTTTTGTGCGACAGTTTTTTGCTTTTTTGGCATCTTGTCATTATCTGTGTACATGCTTGCCAAATAAGCTAACATGTCTATTTATATATATTTACAGCGTTAAGTGCCAGGAAGCCGCGAAAATTGTGGGAGTACTCCCTCCAAGAATTGGCGGCCATGCTCTTTCCTCTCGCGGTTCCCGTGGCCTTGCTCATGTTCATCGGCTTCATCCTTCTAAAACCCACGCGACTCATGTTCCTCACCTCGATCTTCTCCTGGACATTCCGGGATCCCTGGAAAATATTCCACGAGTACTTGGCGTGCATCGCGACACAATTGATCATGGTCACTCACCTGACCGCAAACCCGGTCCTCATCATAGTGACGCAGCTGGCATTCATCCAGAAATGTTTTAAACTCCTGGATAATGATTTCATTCTTCTACGGTAAGTGACCAAAATATTAACCGATATTACAACTATATGTATGCAAGAGAGAATTCTCAGGATTTATTAATTAACCTCAACGTTGGACTTTATTGTATAATTTTATTGGAACAATTATATTTTTAAGGATGGAAAAACAAATGCTAGCTTCACCCCGGGAGCTCCAAGCTGTCTACACGTCATTGAGAACAATGCAGGTGGGCATGAATCTCTTTAATGTCGCCTTCAGCCAGATCATCTTCCTCCTCAAGTTAGGCTTCATGATGATGAGCACCACGGGGCTATCAATGATGGTGCTCTTTGTCCACGTATTTCCTCTGCAAGCCATCATATTCGGTTTCTTGGGCGTTGTCTTCGTTGTCGTCTTCGTGATCGTGTACAACAACGCCTTCAAAATCCCGTTGCTCGCCATGAGAATCAAATTCGATCTTCTCAGAAGTTTACAGAGATGTCCGGAGTCGCCCGAATGGAAGCTCCACCTCACACGCCGAATCAACTCCGTCCCGGGAATATTCGTGAAGGTGGGGAGCTTTCGGGCACTGGAGCGTACTTCGACATTGGATTTCCTGAATTTTGTCGTCACGAATGTCGCGAATGTTTTGGTGGCTCACAAGGACATGTGAAAGGATGATGATGTAGCGGAAAATGAATGGTATACTCTTAACTTTCTCAGCATCTGGGTTTACAGTGGAGTCTCTCTATAACAAGTCTCGTTATAACAACATTTCTCTGTAACAACATTATTTTTCCAGCCCCTCGTACATGTGAAGTACATATATAATGTTCTATATAACAACACTCTCCATTTTTTCGGACTGAATTACCTTACAAAATTTATATCCATAATTAACAGCATCGCGGGCTTATTTGCTGGTATTCGGTTCGTCCATGAGATCCCGCTTATTTGTTCTTGTCTCATTCTATTTGGAACGAACACGATCACTTATTTTGTCGTCGTGTAGGGGCACTGCTACTTAATCCCAGTTAAAATAAATTGTGTCAAGCGGAAACTGGAGCATTTGACCAAAATCAATACGTCGGGGGATGATCAGAAGTACTTTTGCAGAGTGATTGGAGCCATTCCATCCCCCGGAATCCGCGCGGGTCAGTTTTATACTCTAAATCGTGTGTCCAGTCCGATCTTTGTCGACTTTGTGGTGAAGCAAGTCGTTCGGTTTCTGGTGGTCTGTTGATTAATACGTTCAACAGCCCAAATATTTTACGATGAATGCTGTATTCGGGTACGGTACGCCAAAATTTTACTATGTACAGATGTATAGAGATGTTACAGCAAGATCCGCTTATGGCATGCTTTCCAACAAATAATGAGTCTGGGTTTGTCAAATAAAATACATTTATTTACAAAAAAAAGTATAAAAACGTATGCAAAAATACTAACTCAGCGAAATTTGGGCTGGACAGTTTAAATTCAGTCATTTCGCTAGTATATAATTATTAATAAAACGTTTATTATAACGTTTATTATAACATATTGGCTATACTATTGGGTATTGCAGGTTTGTAAGTATTATCTAGCATCTACCATAAACAGTGGAGTGGAATTGACATGTACATGCTATCGATATTGTATCACTGGCGACCAAAAATAGAGAGACGTGGGAGAGAGAAAAAGAGACGTGGAAGAGAGAAATAGAGAGACGCAGGAGAGCAAAATATAGAGAGACAGTAGAGAGAAAAATTGAGAGACGCAGCAAAAAAAAAGGAGAGACGAGAGAGAAGAATTCTGAGTTGGGCCGATTTGGTATGTTCAGTATGGGGAATTCGCGATTTTAGAGTCATACCGGACTAAGTCCATAGAAACGGAGGCATAAAAATCGCGATATTTTGCAAATGCGTATTGATGGATTTGCAAAATTTGGCAGACTTGTGAGACCAATGATAGAAAATGTTTCTCGAAAAACAAATTTGACCATTCTAAAAGATTAAATCCCTCACAGCTTTTTGCCATTCCTGTAAAATTTGCTCGAATGGACTTAGGCTGGTTTGACTCTAAACCCTTCATATACAGAAGGGAGAAAAAAACTAGAAGCAAGAAAGACGCATATGTATACGTATAGAAGGGAGAAAAAAAACAGAAGAAAGAAATACACATATATGTATAGAAGGGAGACCGGAGAGAAATAAAATTGAAGGACGCAAAGAAAGGAGACTATAAGACAAAATAGAGAGAGAAACCAAAAATTTAACGCACAGATGGTAGACAAGAGAGTAAAAAATACGGAGAACATATATAAATAGAGTGAAGAAATAACTAAGGAATGTCAGGAAGAAAAAAAAAGAATGATGTAGAAGGGAAATCAAAGAGGAATTATATAGAAGGGTGAAAAGATAAGCACAAGTAGACAGGAGACCAGAAAGACAATGGAAACACAAATCACATGACGTGAAACAGCGAGAAACAAAATAATAAATAGAAGAGAGCCAAGGGAAAAAAAGAAACACAGACAAGAGAAAAAAAAGAATGAAGATAAAAACTGCAAAGATTCATCGGAGAGTTAAAAAAAATAGAAAGGAGAAAAGAAACATAATCTGTCGGGGAAAACGGGAGAAACAGAGAAAGGACACCAAATACATACAGGTAATTAAAACTAACTTGGAGCAGGGACACCAAGATGAAACAAAGCAGATTGATAGATATAGTATATGCACATACAAAGGTAGAGCAAAAAATAAAGTAAAAAAATGCATGGAAGAGGATCAAGATAAATACAGAGGTCGGAAAGAATAAAGAAAATACAAGTAAGAAAATACATGTACTTTTGTAAGTACACAGAACGGGAATGGAGACAAGAATGAAAAATGCAAGTGACAGAAATGCCTACATAAACCGGGAAAGGAAACAATAAATTGACAACTTTTCCCTATAACAACTGTATTTGTCAGCGCTTCGTATATGTATGTAGTGTACATATTAAATGTTCTATATAGCAACTTTTCCATATGACAACCGTTTTGTCCTTCCCTTCAAGGTTGTTATAGCGAGAGTACACTGTACAGTGGAGTATCTACATAACAACCCTGAAGGGAAGGGCGAAAAATATTGCAGAGAAATGTTGTTGTATATGTAGAACATTAAATTTGTACTTTACATGTACGAAGGTCGGAAAAACTATTGTTGTTATACGGAAATGTTGTTATAAAGAGACTTGTTATACAGAGATTCCACTGTATATAAAAGTTGATTATAGAAACATCTATAATAACGGGTAAATCATGTAAATTGAAAACTATTCATGAAGAACAAATGTTTAGCTTCCTAAAGCGTGAAGAAAATATTCCTTTTAATGTATACACGAAGCACGGAAAAAACGTGGAATTTTATTTCTACAAAAAGCTGATAAGAACGGAATGATAATGACGCAGCCACTACAACCAAAAATTGTAATAAAACTTCTCTTGTTTACAATTACAGCATCAGATTGAAGTAATTTGCTATTTATAAAATTCTCCGGCGGGAACCACAAAAAATTCGGCGGGGACGAAGTCTTCGGGCAAGAAATTGGGGACGTGATGTTCCCCCTTGATAGCGACCGGGACCGTTCCGCTCCCGTCCAATTGCGTCCTCAAAAATATCTCCAGTTTCCCCTGATACATCATGTGAAAGGACTGGCCATCCGGGAATAATTGGATGTCCCAGAATTCCCCTCTGGGCTTTTCCTCAGCCGTGGTTTCGTACACCATTTGTCCCTCCTTCCACCGATACTTGAGGCCTCCGACGGTGTCGTTGGCCACGTGAATCTCCGCCTTGATCACCGGCTCTTGCCATGCCTCGGAATACCCCTTAAAATATCCCAGATTGAATTGCCACTGATTGACGAAGGTATCGTTTTCCGGTCGCAAAAATGGGAATGCGCGCATCTCCAACTGTCCTTGGTTGACCCCGATCTCCGCGAAATTCAAGTCATCAGAAAGGAACATGTTTTCCCCTCCCTCCGATGAGGACGATGCGGGTGTGGGCGTGTATTTCAACATAAGCTTAAGGTGCTTATTGAGATTTGGATCGGTCAGGATTTGGATTTGCTGAGGCAATCCAGCCAAAACGACCTCGTTGGTGGAATAAAGTCCGCGGAGGAACTGGAGGGTCTTTTTGAAATTGTCGATGCGATACCGATGCGTCTCTTTGTCTCGGGGAGCCTCCTCGGCCATGAGTTGATCCAGCGTCTCGAATCCCTGGAGAAGGAGTGGGCCCGTCGGGAGGAGGCGGACGTGATGGAAGGCATTGGAAAATGTCCGACTCAAGCCTCGACCCGGCCGGTAAATCTGGGTGATTTTGTCCGTGACGAGCCTGGAGAAAAAGGCGTAGTATTTGTCCAGGATTTGAATTCCCGCGAGGCGGAGGAGCTGGAGCTTGTTCCAGTCGTGGCGGCTGAAGGAGTCGAAGACGACGGGGGTTTTGTCGGGGTCATAGACATCTCCGGTGACGTCCAGGATGGCTTCCACGCCCGTGCTCAGGAGGATGTCCTTCGTGTCCACGTCCATGAAGATGTCCGACTTGGTGATGCCCATTAATTTCCCCTGGAGGTTGAGGACCACCTCGTGGAACTTCTTGGCACTGGGCTTGGTCGTCTCCTCGATCTGGTCTTTGTACTCGGGGAGGAGAGATAGGAGTTTTAGCATGAAGTCAGAGACGGGCGTATCCCGGGATTTACCCGTGACTTGGGCCACCATGGATCGGATGCTCCCGAGGATGATGGGCTTCCCGAAGAGGGCGTTTCGGCGGTCCCAGTCTTCGTCGTAGGCGGGGAAAATGTAGGCCTGGCCTTGGGCGATACCCTGTGGGGCACACAATTTAATTTTTGCAGTCAATTGTGATAGCAAATTCATACCTTATATCTATTTTAGATTGAAAGGAAGGCTTAATATAAAATCAACAGAAATGTTCAATAAACAATGAATTTTAAATTTGAGTCTTCATTTTCTAGTTTTCTATACAGTGGACTCTCTCTATAACAACTCTCCTTATAACAACTTTTTCTCTATAACAACTTTATTTAGCCCTTCGTATATGCAATGTACATATTAAATGTTCTATATAACAACTTTTCCATATAAAAACCATTTTTGTACTTCCCTTGAGGGTTGTTATAGCGAGAGTCCACAGTATAACGAACCTTCTAATAATGGTATTCTCTCTACAGTTGACTCTCTCTAACACAACTCTCCTTATAACAACTTTTTCTCCACAATAACTTTATTTTTGAGCCCCTCGTATATATAGTATACATAATAAATGTTCCATATAACAACTTTTCTGTACAACAACCGTTTTCGCCCTTCCATAAATGGTTGCTAGAGCGAGAGTCCACTGTATACCGGTGACAGACAATGACAAGTTTCAAAACACCCTATGTATTAATATGTACGTAGGTATAATCAATGACTTTCACTTTCGGTGATTGTTAACATACAAATGTTTACACAATATCTGTAATTGGTGTTCGTTAGGAGGGATTATTTTTCTGATTTATGAGAAAAAATAGTCTGGATAAGGAGAGCTAACTGTAATTACAGTGGAGTCTCTCTATAACAGCATTCAAGGGAACCCAAAATTTTGCTGTTATAAAAGGAATGCTGTTATAGAGA
>JAQGBT010006265.1:0-12821 GCA_034698585.1 Disparrhopalites patrizii
TTTCTTTCTATTTTACTTCTTCCTTTCTTTCTATTTTACTTCTTCCTTTCTTTCTATTTTACTTCTTCCTTTCTTTCTATTTTACTTCTTCCTTTCTTTCCATTTTATTTCTCTAATTCTTCATTTTTTTCTGACTCTCTCCTTGCCTGACTATTTCTCTTTTACTTTTGTATTCGCTCCCTTCTCCTAATTCTATTTTTTTCTCTTTCTCCCTTTTCCATCTCTTTCTTTTCTATTTATAATTTTCTCCTCTGTCTCCATTTCCATTTTTATTTCTTTCGCTCTCTCCCTTTTATTTATCTCGCTCTTTCCCATTTATTTTCCTCCGTATTTCCCTTTTTATTTTCTTCTCTCTTTCCCTCTTTATTTCTTTTTCTCTGTCCCATTTACTTTCCTTTCTCTTTCCCTTTTATTGCTCTCGCTCTTCCGCTATTTTTTCTCTCTTTCCTTGTATGTATTTCTCTTTCTTATTTCCAAATTTACTCGTCTGTTTCTATATCTCGTTTACTTCTCTCTCCCTCTCTCTCTCTCTCACTCTAATTGTAAGATTTTTTCCCTTCTGTTTCGCTTTGATCCTTCCCTGCATATTTCTCCTTTAGTTATGGCTTTGTCCACATTTATATTCCTGTTTTAAATTATCTCCCATCCGATTTCTGACTTTTCTCTTTGAATTTCCTCGCCTCATCTTGAACTCGTTAACTCGTTATCTTCTCATATTTATCTCTCCTTTCCAATTAATTCTCTCTGTTTCTCAATTATTTCTGTTTTATCCTCCCAAATATTTCTCTTTTTCTCAATTATTTCTCTCTCCTTCTCTTAAATATTTCTCTTTTTTCCAATTATTTCTCTCTCATCCTCCCAAATGTTTCTCATTTATTTCTCCTTTTTCGCCCCTTTTTTATTATCTTACTTCCTCTATTTCTCTCTCCCTTTTCCCTCATCAATTCTCTCTGTCCTTTAGTTTCTCTCTCCTGTTGTCTCTATTTATTTTCGTTTCTCTCTCTCTCTCTCGGTTATTATTTCTTCCCTCTCCCCATCCCGTTCCCTCTGTTTCCATGGAGTACCGTAAACCGTGCTGGAAATGACACGGGGCATAATCCAAAAAAAATAAAATAAAGGATCCTCCAACACACCGTAGGCCTTCCCATTCTAATTAGGGCCACTCCATATTCTCCTCCAAGCACATGTTGCAGGGGCAAAGTGCCTTTTTAACAGGTAGCCCAAATACGCTCCATGTGGCATGGATTTCCCCCTACCTATCCGTATCTGTACACGTATTATGTATACATGTGTACACACATGTGTGTTTCACTTTCTCAAAAAAAAAAGGGATATAATTGGACAGGAATTGACTAGTGAAGACACATATGTATACATATGTGTAATAACGTCTGTATACATATCTCTATAATCCACCGCCACGCACCGGCTGACCAACGTATTTTTATCCCAAAGCGTTCCATACCTGAGGAAGGAAAGAAAAAAATATAACAGGAACTAAGGTTTTCAACAAAGAAAATAATTGTTGGGACTATCTGTAATATTTTGTGTTGTGGACAAAGAGCGCCGTAAAGGGCTTGGCCATAAGAGAAAATCCTTTTTTTTTCTTCTGGTATATTAAAACACATTGGAACAAGACCAAAGAATCACTTTCGATTCTTTGTAGGTCATTTGTGAGACGCATCAGTCTGGTCTGAGCAAGTAGGAAATGCCAAGAGAGAGAGAGAGAGACAGAGAGAGAGAGAGAAAGAGAGAGAGAGAGAGAGATCTCACCTTAATCCTCAAGAGAGAACAGTTGGACAGGACATTGTATTGTTGGCCGTGTGAGACACGGAATTAACAGTTCACTTTTAATTTCTATTTTTAGGGCCAGAAAAATATTTGAAATATCCACCCTGTACTTTCCTCCATTATTTCCCTTTTTAAAAGCTCCGGACAAACCATGTTTTCACTCGTGGAATTCGTCCAAATCTGTATATTTTGAACATTTTTTTCACCATTTCCATTCATTTCCTCGGCAAATGTTAAAGGATATGTTAGAAGCATATCCTTTAACAGGAAGTGTTGAAATTTTTCTTTGAGTGAGAAAAAATTGTACAGTAGCCATAATTTCCACTCGTTGGACACTTACCCCTGACCGCTACCTTAAATGCTTTCCTCTCCTCCCCCCAAAAAATTCTTCATCCTCTACAAACACAGTAAATGCACATTTTTTTCCACTGAAAAACGAATCCTATTTTTTTTTTTTTTTTGAGAAATGTAAAGGAAATGGATTTAAATGGGAAGATTTGATCTGATCTTCCCAAAAATCCTTGGGGTTGTCAAATCCTTTTTTTCTTAATCTCCCCATCAGCTCTTTCTACCGTACTCTCTATCCAATCAGATGAAGGGGTATCGATGCACTAATGCATGCCCTTTTAATTTGGGGCCTTCGTCAAGAAAATAAAAAAAGAGGCACGTGGGACTCCTTCCAAAATACTCTTTCACATTAGGCCAAGTCCTCCCCATTTATCCAAGACAATCTATGTGTCAGACGGGATTCAGAGAGGATTGAAAAGAGGATTGAAAAGAGGATTTAAAGGAGGATTTAAAACAGGGAAAATTGACGTAACAGTAATCCCCTTTTTTTACAAAAAAAACGGAAGAAAAAATATTTTAAAGAGGAAGCAATGAGGAAAAAATCTCATTTTAAATGAAGAATCTATGGTGAATGTGTAAGAGAAAAAGGGTTAGGATTTTTTATGAGATATGAATATTGTACTAAATTATATCGCATGTGTCCTTTCGCATGTACTTTTTTTTTTTGGATAAATTTTCGCAGAGAAATTGGCCATGAGTAAATACAGTAATGCATATAATAAATGAGAAAAAAGGATTCTTTTGGCCGGTGTCGAAATCCTTTTGATTCTTCGTGTGCGTGCGTCTTTTTGAGGAGATGAATCGGATAAAATATAACGGAGAAGGAGCTCTGTAGCACTTTGGGCTTGGGGGCAAGGTAGTCCGTATGGTAATTTAATATGCTTGTCATAAAATAAATGACTCAGGGGCTACATGAGTAGATGGCTGTTTGTTTTTTCTTCTTCTTCTTTTTTTCTTTTTGCTTCAAATGATGGGATAAATGATTTCTTCATTACATTTGATAACGTACGGCGAAATTCTAAAAAGGCATTTAATAGAGGGATTTTTGGGGCGAGAGACGGTCAAAGGCTCGTGGAATTTGCGTGTGGGCAGAGGGAAAATGCAGAGAGTTGACGAGGGAAATGTTACTCAATACAGTTTTTAATGGGGGATAATGATAATAATAAACAAATAAACAATTGTAGCGTGATGTTGTTTTGGCTTGAGAATAAATTTTCGTTCTGGACTATTTTCTTTGATTTTAGGCCGAAATTTGAATTTTTCTTTGATTTTAGGGCGGAATTTGAATTTTTCTTTGACTTTAGGTCGGAATTTTTTTTTATCATTTGCCACTTTGTTCTGATTCAATTAATTTTTGAGTTATTTTTTTAAGATGTTACATTCAACGAATTTTTATTTAAATTTCTAGAACTGTAATTTTCCTTCAGAGAATTTTCTTTCGGAATTTCATCTCAAAGAACATTTCATTGATTATTGGAGCTATTTTTTAAAATTTTACATTCAACGAATTTTTCTTTGAATTTCTAGAACTGTAATTTTCGTTCAGAAGATTTTTTTTTCCGATATTCATCTCAAAGAACTTTCCTTTGATTATCTTTGAATTCCGCTTCACCCTGATTTTTTGTATTTGATTTCCGCGCAGAAAATTGGGTTTTTATTATTTTTAAATATTTGTGATAATTTAATGATAATTTAATTAATAATTTAATCTAATTTAATTAATTTTGAAATGATTTATTATGTGATTTAAACAGGGTTTTGCATGGTCGTGTGTCACCCGTTGGGAGAAGAGGAAAGCCCTCAAAAAAGCCCGGCCAACAGTGGTCTCCTTCCCCCTTCAATCCCCCGGCCTGAAATGATGGCCAGAATTAAAGTGGAAAGATATAATCTTCTGGTGGGAGACATTCTGTGAATTTTAGAAAATGACAAAGTGAATTGGATTAGAAAAAAAAGTGAATAATCAGTGAAGAGAAAAAAGTGAAAAGGAAATCCCGGAAAGTGAAATTTTCGGAGGGATTTTAAAAAAAATAAAAACGAGGGACGTTTTTAAAAACGTTTAAAAATACAAAAAAAAAGGGTATACAAAAATAACTTTTGAAAAAATGAGGTGGAATAATTATAACTGTAACAGTGCCCGCCGGGCACCGCCGCTTCTTCTGGACTGGTTCTTAGTCGGAGTCGTTGTCTCCTCACTTATTCTTCTTACTTGCTCACAATCTAATGCGGATCCCCAGTCAAAAGGTAAGAATTCACATTTTCCCGCATCTCAAATGTATTAATTAATTATCTTCCCCAAAAAAATCCCAATTTCAATCCAAAAATCATAAAAAACCTAACCCTTTGAATCCAATTGGCGGCATCTGTAAAGGCACCAGAAATTCCCAACCATTAATAATGCATGTATTGACCAACTTTCTAAGCGAAAAAAATTTATTTCCCGCTCATTTTCCCACTTTATAAAAAAAAAGTTTTGCACACTTCTAAAAAAAAAGTAAATTAGAATATTATTTAGAAATGTGGAAAATATGTAAAAAAAACTGTTCATCATATTTGGACGCAAATCAATGGAAAATAATCAATTTCCTTGAGCTGCCAGACGCTCATAAATTGCCGCGGAGGAGCACCCTCAAAACCGGCCAGTGATTCTTATTTTCCCATTCATCCAATGTATTTAACCACTAAAAAGGAAAAGTTTATTTAGAAAAGATGCGGAAAATAATCAATTGGACAAATGATTGACTAAAATACTGAACAAGTCTTTTTGTACATAATTTCTCTCCCCTTAAAAAAAATGGCGTTGTCAGTTCACTTTTTTTTTCTGGCTTGACACGGATTTCGTCTGTGGCTAGAACTATTGGCATTTATTTCCATTCACTTTCATTGATAGAGACGAAATGTGGACAGAATCAGAGGGAGAGGCACTCAGAGGGGAAGAATCAGAATGATAATATTTTGACGATTCAAATCGATTAGCTCCGTTTGGGAAGGCTTGTCTTCGCCCTTCATATGCAGGGCTCAGCACGACAGAGAGAGACAGAGACAAGCTAAGAGAGATACAAAGTTGCTCTCTCGTGATACAAATTCAGCTTGGGTGAGGCAGAAATAGAACAAATGCGGAAGAGAGAGACCGAGAAAGATTAAGAGAGAGAACGAAAGAGAGAAGGCAGGTACAAAGCGATTCAGAAAAGATAAATAAATAAATAGAATCAAACAGAGAGAGAGAGAGAGAGAGAAGCAGAAACAGATCAGACGACAGAGAATAGGAAAATCCATAGAAGCAAGGGGGAGAACAGAGAAAAACAAAGAAAAAGGGAGAGTCTGGCAGAGGAAAAGAGAGAGAAAGCGAGAGTATGAGAGAGAAATAAAGAAAAAAGAGGAAAAAAGATAACTAACCAAAAATCAAATTCGGGGGTAAAGAGAGCGAAAAAAGACAGAGAAAGATAGGGAATACAGAAGAAAAGAGAGAAGTGGGAGACGAGAGTGAGGAAATAGAGACAAAAGATAGACATGGAAAGGGAAAGGAGAGAGAAAAAATTAATTCGAAATAGAAAACGGAGATAGATGGAAAAGTAGAGCGGAAAAAGGGAAAAGAGAGAAGAAAAGAGCAAAAAGAGAGAGAAACAGAGCGAAAAAAGAGCAAGAAGGAAGAAACAGAGAAAATGGAGAAAAAAGAGCAAAAAGAGGGAGAAATAGAGAGAAAAAAGAGCAAGAAGGAAGAAACAGAGAAAATAGAGGAAAAAGAGCAAAAAGAGGGAGAAACCGAGAGAAAGGAAAAATAGGGGAAAAGTGAGGGAACAAGAGAGAAATAGCTAAGAAAAGAGATCAAAAGCGAGAAGTAGGAAGGAAAAGAGATAGAGAGAGAGAGAAAGTGAGATAGGGAGAAAGAGACAGCTGAAGGAGCATGTACATTACATACAATTATAGTGTTTGACCGACGTATTAGAGAGATGCTGGTAAAAAAGAAAAGTACTTAATAAGGTAACCTAATTGAAAATTGTCGAGAGTGTGTGTGTTGTGACTTCTCAAAAGTCTAGATCAACCAGTTTTACCAGGAGCTACCTTAATGGCTACATATGTACGCCCTGTCTCTCTCTCTCTCTCTCTCTCTCTCTCTTTGCACGAGCTATATGAAATTCCTCTTATACCCTACAAAGTAATCCTCTCTCAAACGGCTGCATCCTAGTTTAGGACCCTCGCAGATCAAAGATAAATGATCAGTTTTCATTTACTTGTTGGCACCCCTTTATTTTTCTCTCTCTCTTTCTTTCTCTATCTTGTTCTCTCTCTCTCTCGCTTTTCCTTTCGGTCGACATTACTCTAAAGGAGACATTCCAAAGCACTCCCCTTCTACGTGTAGAGTGCAAGTGGTCCCTCCAACTACATTGTTGGGTAGGTACACCCCGTGATTTGCATGCTTATTGAAATGCGTCAGGAATCCAGTGAAATGAATCGAGAATTTGACACACTTCCATAATATTATCATTTTTCGATTTCGGTAGTAGAACAGAGAGAGAGAGAGAGAGAGACGACGTCTCTCTCTCTCTCTCTCTTTTTCACTCTCTCAGAAAAGTAGCCAGCACCCATTTTGTTGGTCGCGTGAACGATTAGTATTTTAACATTTTAAGTAGAAGCCTCCCCAGCGGTATATAAAGGCTCATATTATAATGGAGGAAAAAGTTGCTTATTGGCCAAGACCATCTTGGACTGCCAACTTTTCCTTTGTACACACAAACTCATGCATATGTACACATGTTTTTTCCCCTCTGAAATAAATCCTCTTTTTCCCAATTGTGACGGAGACTGAAAGAGAAAAAAATATATATTTTCCCCCTCACTAATTTCTGTGTTACTATTAAGACCTCTGAAAGCAGGTTAACTGCTTTCAATGCACTTTTACTCGTCCACAGCGCAGAAATCCTGATCGGCCACATAATCACGTACTTAAAAAAAACTAAAGGCATCTCAACCAGTGTTTTCCCCTTTACTTTCTACGTGTTATAAATACCCTAATCGGCAGAGCATTTCTAAGAACATTTAGGAGGAATCTACAGCGTGCGAGGAGCAACAGGTTGTACCTTATTTTTGGCACGTGTTCAACAGAAAGTTTTTTTTTATGGGCTTTGGTCCCCCCTCGAAAAAGTTTATTTGTATTGAACCATGTAAAAAAGGGAGCGATTGACTCAAATTATATTTGCTTTTATTACCATTCTTGATTTGGGGGGATCTCTGGTAGAGGAGCGAGGGGCATAATTAAATTGTGTAATATGATTGTACTATGTACGGGGATGATAATCTGATATCAATGGAGAGCCAAATATGGAGGGGATCAGAGCTACCAAATGTCCACGGTGTCATTCACAGGAGCTATGAGAACATGACAAGTGGCAGATGGAGCAATTGTGAGTCAATAAAGAGACTGACGAACGTAAATAAAGAAAGAGAGAGAGAAATAGAGAGAAAGAAAAAAACAAATAAAGAGAGAGAGAGACAGAGAGAAATAAAAAAATAAGTAAAGTGAGAGAAAGAAATAGAGAGAAAAAAAAAAAAATAAAGTGAGAGAGAGAGAGAGAAAAATAGAGAGAAAAATAAATAAAGTGAGAGAGAGAGAGAAATAGAGAGAAAAATAAATAAATAAAGAGAGAGAGAGAGAAATAGAGAGAAAAATACATAAATAAAGAGAGAGAGAGAGAGAAATAGAGAGAAAGAAGCAAATAAATGAAGAGAGAGAAAGAGAGAAATAGAGAGAGAAATACATAAATAAAGAGAGAGAGAAATAGAGAGAGAAATACATAAATAAAGAGAGAGAGAAATAGAGAGAAATAAGCAAATAAATGAAGAGAGAGAAAGAGAGAAATAGAGAGAGAAAAAAAATAAAGAGAGAGAGAAATAGAGAAAAAGAAAAAATAAAAAAAGGAGAGAAATAGAGAGAAAGAAAAAATAAAAAAAGGAGAGAAATAGAGAGAAAGAAAAAATACAGAGGAAAAAAGGCGAAAAAATACAACTTGAGTAGAAAGAGAAATTAATCGTCGGAGAGCGACAGGGAAAGAGAGATCAGAAATATGTATTTTTCCGCAGAATTTATTTTCTCCATTATAATTATGACGGAAATTAATACTTTTTCATCTCATGGGTATGTACATACTGTGCATTGCATATAGGTATGCCTCCAAATTTCAAAGGAAAAGAAGAAAATTTGATTATTTGACGTAAAATAAAGAGAGAAAAAAGTAAATAATGACGGATATTTAGGTCAGCAAACCATTTGTTAAAGGTATCTCTCAACCCTTCTGCGTAACGTGCATTCCTGTGTGGCAGGAACGTTTTTGGGCAAAATCCATCGTAATAAAATAACCTTCCCCATACGAATTTCCTCCATGTACTGGTTACCTATCAAATCAAATGACTTGACATAGTCTTTTCCATTGTTACCAAATGATTTTTTTCCACCAAAAAAAAAAAACTACCACATACAATCTATTGTTATGAAATGGCTTGAAAAATTCTTGGAATGATTTATTGTCTATGACAAATTCTGTTGTAACTAAGTGCCACTTTGTCCCTTTTTCTTGGAGCATTTTTTAGCCATCAGCTATCTCTTATATAAGCCAATATGGAGCAAAACCTCTGAAATTATTGTAATATGCACAAACACGCATTTTTACATTTACATACAAAGACTCCCTTATGGCGGAAGAGATTAAAAAACACGTGAAATGCCGTCTTATGGAAGGTGTCACATTTTTTTTTGGATGGTGTAAATAAAATAAAATAAAAAAAAAAACCTGTCCACGAGCATCTAATGGCTTTTAAAGGGGAGAGAGTCTAGTTGTCCAAAAAATGTGTAAAATGAGCTACGGCCACTTTTATTGGGATAAACTATCATTGTTGTGCGGGAATAATTGAAGGCAGAGGTGAGTACAAGAAGGAATTTAGACAAAAGGTGAAGAACACACACGCAGAGGGACATTACAAGGGGAAAACATCACATTTGCCAGTCAAGTGCAAGTCTGGTTACAATGTGATGAGGTACGGCGGGGAGACTGGCTTTTCTCCCCTTTGAAAAACATTCTTTAAGGCCAGGAAATGTTGTGATTACATTCCACGGAGTGCTTCTCCTCCGCCTCCCAATAATTTGCGGTGGGCCACTGCTGCTGACACATAACAAAGAGGAATTGGCTCTTGGATGGGGCAGATCTTGTAAGGTCTTGTCTTGGGTCCAGGCAGACACGTCTTTGTAACACATTAGTTCCTTTCTGAGTGTGTACATATGTACAGGTGCAGGGATCTCCCTGCATTAGTATTCATTCCGCCTGTACTTGTCCCAATATGTGCATTGTTGGGAGGCTTGATCAGGAGATCATCACACAGGAGTTTTTATATTCAACGGGATTTTTGCGAGATTTGCGTGTCAGAGCACTCGCCATTGTGAGGATGTCAGATTTTTTTGACAAGCAATGTTACTCTGTAAACTCGCCCTTTCTCTCTCTCCATTTTTGTTGGTCTTGCTTTTCAAATTACTCTATTTCTCTACATTTTAGTCTCTTCTCTCTTCTCTCTTCTGTTTTCTCGCCATTTCTTTCCATGCTTTTCTCACACTTTTCATCTCTCATGCCTTTTATCTTTCTTTCTCATTCGTTTTTTTTTGTATTTATCTCTCCTTTTCTCTCTTTCACCTTTCTCTCTCCTTTTCTCTCTTTCACCTTTCTCTCTCCTTTTCTCTCTTTTAGCTTTTTCTCTCTTTCTCTGTTTTAGTTTTCTCTCTCTTTCTCTTTTATAGTTTTCTTTTTTAGATTTCTCTCTCTCTCGTTTTCCCTTGAGTTTTCTCGTTTAGATTTCTCTTTCTCTCTTTTAGTTTTCTCTCTCTTTCGCTCTTTTAGTTTTCTCTCTCTTTCGCTCTTTTAGTTTTCTCTCTCTTTCGCTCTTTTAGTTTTCTCTCTCTTTCTCTCTTTAGTTTTCCCTCTGTTTCTCTCTTTTATGTTTCTCTCTTTCTCTCTTTTAGGTTTCTTTCTTTCTCTCTTTTAGTTTTTTATTTTAGATTTCTCTCTCTTGTAGGTTTTTATTTTAGATTTCTCTCTCTTTCTATCTTTTAGACTTCTCTCTCTTTTGCTCTTTTGTATTTCTCTATTCGATTTCTCTCTGTTCTAGTTTTCTCTTTTAGATTTCTCTCTCTTCTACTTTTCTCTTTTAGATTTCTCTCTCTTCTACTTTTCTCTTTTAGATTTCTCTCTCTCTTTTATTTTTTTTCTCTCTCTTTTTAGTTTTCTCTATCTTTTTTTAGTTTTTAGTTGTCTCTGTCTCTCTCATTCAGTCTTTCGATTTTCTCTCTAGCTTTCTCTCTCTTTCAGATTTTTTTCTCTCCTTATTTGAGTTTTCCGTCTCTCTCCCAGTTGACTCGCCCTCTCCTTTTCAGTATTTTTATCTCTCTTTCTCTGTCTGTGATTTTCCAGGCTGTATTTTTTCTCCATTTGTCTCGTCGCGTTTCTCTTTTGAGCCCTCACTTTCCTGTTTCCTCTCATTTTTTAGTGATTCTCTGGAATCTAACTCCTCCAATTGCAAGATCCTTCTCGTGTCGCCTTGTTCCTCTCTGCCCCTCTCGAATTACACAGGTGTGCCAGTGTGACACACTCTCTCTCGCTAACTCCACACGCTCGTCCCTTGCATGAGTGATGTACTATCAGAAAAAATGGAAGGAGGAAAATGTTGGACATGACTGAAAATGGGGAATAATCCCAGAAAACATGTTCGGAGGCCATTTAAGAAGGGAATCACCTGGTTGGAAGAAGAAACCAGTGGCTTTGCCAGAGCTTTTGGGAAGCCGTTGTTTCACTGAGCCACAGTCCCTCCTCTTCTACATTCTTCGGCATTTCTCCCTTTCTCTCTGTCCCTCACTGTCTCTCTCTCTCTCCCTTTCTCTCGATGCATTTTTGAAGGATGTACAAGGATAAATGGGAGTTACATGGTAATAACAATTACCCCAAATGATGGCGAATATTGTTCCTCCTCTTCTGATCTTAGAGGGAGAAAGATGGACAGCGAGAGAGAGATTTAAAGAAGACCAGGGATTAGTGAAATGTATGTAAAGTTCCTTGGAAGTATGGGATATCATGCGAGGATAATAGACCAGAGGAAATCACCCATATGCTAAGCATCACGAGTAAAGGAGCAAGTTTTTTCGAATTTTTTTTTGTGGTGCCCTTCAAAACGCATATAATAATACGGGAAGGGAAAAAATGCAACATGAAATGAATGTTGTTTTATTTTTTCTCTCCTCTCCGTCTCTTGCATCTCTCAGTGCATCTTCCCCCATGTAATAAGGGAACCTCCGCATTTTTCAGGAGCTTTAATAATAATATTCATCCCCAGAGCCACTTGAAAGGATTCTTTGGTCAAAAGATGCAACTCTTTTTACAATGTTATTTTTTTTTATAATGTTATTTTCCCCCCGGAATGTATCACCATCCTTTTTGGTTCGAGACTTTTTGGTCATAAATAATAAAGTGGTACTTTTCGAAACTCCACCGAGAGATTGAAAAGGAATCAAATAATTCAAAAGTGGTTGGAATGTTGTAGCGGCGGCCTTAAATTTTTCCAACGTCGACCATGAAACAAAAGGCAAATCTCGGGATTTGAAGTGGCAAACCGCTTGTTTTTCCTTGTCTCAAACAGAATTTTTAGATGTTCACTTTTAAATCCAGAAACCTCAAGTTTGGAGCAAAATACTAAAAAAAAAATACCAAAAAAAAGAGTGAGACCCCATGATCTTCATTGCACGTGGGAAAACTGCCTCGTTTACCTCTACAAGTTTTTTTTCGGAGAGACGCTTAGCTTTTTACACACCTTTTCAAAGAGACGACCAACGGAATTTTGTTGGGAATATTTGTATGTACGGCGAGTATACTTTACACTCTAAAAGGATTAATTAATAATCTTGGTCGTCAGGGAGGTTGTAAAATTTCTAGACCCTTTTTTTTTCAAGGGCTCCATACAGACTTGAGCTTTATTTTTGAACAAAAAAACCTGGGAATTGATATGCAAAGTTGGTTCCAGACCGACGCGCGAACAAACGTGTTCTGTTCTGTTTTTCTTTTTGCTGTGGAGGAAGAAAAAAAACAATCCCAGGAAATCTCGTCTACCTTTTAAAATGCAGGGCACATGTGCATTCCGAGGAGATAAGTGGAGAGGGAGAGAATTACAGCAAGTGAGGAATGGAGAAATAAGAGAAAGAAAAAGCTAGAGAGAAAATGATACAAAAATGGAGACAAGAGAAAAAACGAGAGAAAATGAGACAAAAATGGAGACAAGAGAAAAAGCGAGAGAAAAATGGAGAGAAGAGAAAACACGCCAGATGCCAAAAACAGAGAAAAGAGAAAGATTCAGAGGAAAAAGAGAGAGAAAGAGAGAATACAGAGAAAATAGAGAAAGAAGAGAGAGAAAATATAGAAAAAGAGAGAGGAAATAGAGAAAAAGGAGATAAAAGAGAGAAAAAAGAAAGAAAAGAGAGAAAGAGAAAAAATACAGATTAAATATGGAAAAGAGAGAGAAAAGGGAGAAAATGCAGGGGAAATAGAGAAAAGAGAGAAAATGCAGGGAAAATACAGAGAAAATAGAGAAAATACAGAGAAAAGAGAAAATACAGAGAAAAGAGAAAATACAGAGAAAAGAGAAAATACAGAGAAAAGAGA
>JAQGBT010006266.1:0-12820 GCA_034698585.1 Disparrhopalites patrizii
AAGAAATTATTGTTAATTTAAATTATTAAGAAATTATTGTTAATTTAAATTATTAAGAAATTATTGTTAATTTAAATTATTAAGAAATTATTGTTAATTTAAATCATTAAGAAATTATTGTTAATTTAAATTATTAAGAAATTATTGTTAATTTAAATTATTAAGAAATAATTTCTTAATTTGCAAGAAAACTCAGTTTTTGAATACCGAGTTTGAATTTTGTCCAAATAAGCACCTTCAAGTACAATTTCAAGTTTGAAATAAAGTAACTGATACGGAACTCTCATGAAAACAGATTCAATTTCTCCAAGTGGACACAGTAAAAAGGGTAAATGTCCACATATTTGCGCCTATCTCAACTCAACCTCAAAACAAAAGTACAAACGGTAGCAAATGTGAGTTTACTGTGACTTTGTACTGGGCTTTTTATTGTTTTAGATCTGCTCTAATGAATCTATATGTATACACTATATGTATTATTATGTATTCAACATTCGGGGTATTTAACACCTACATTAATACTTTGCATTGCCTGTCTCTCCCCTTCCACATCTCTCTTTGAAGAGACAACAAAGTGCCTAACCCAAATTCTGTTAGGATAATGCTCCCTCTCTGTATTTCTCTGTCGCTTTGCTCAGTAATTGACTAGGGCTTTTCCCCTCTTTAAAAATAATTTTTCGTTGACGTTTTATCTTTATTTCCCTCCGGCCATTATCACTTTTCAACTTCCGTGGCTTTTACCCCCAATTTTTTCTCTCGTCTCATTCCCAACCAAAACGTACCATTTCAGATTCAGCAGAATTTTTGTTCATCCGCCGAATTAGGATATGAATATTTTTGGGTATAAATAAACTACACTTTTATGCGTTAAGGCATACGCAATGGTTTATAGAGCATATAAATCTTGTATATAGCCAGTTATTTTCCATGTGATTTAATTCCCTGTTTGAATAAATTCACAAAGGAAAAAAACGTGAAGCAGAAATAACATGAAATGGAGTGACAAAAGTTTTGGAAGGGAAACAAAAGGGGAAAAAAATGGAACTGTTCATTAAATATTCATATTTGATTCTCTTGGCTGGGAATGACTGCACACAATGATTTATTGAGGGGATCCCCTGACAAGTTATGGTCGTGTTACACGTGTGAATTCCGAACCAAGTGAAATCCAATATGATCCTGCACTTTATAGCCTCTGCACATATTGTATTTATATGGATTTATACCCGAGAAATTAAAGTTAATACAATTTTAAAATGAATGAAAGAGCACATGCAAATCACAGAATTTAGCTGATATAAACTCCTTCCTCGTCTCTTTTGTTAGGACTTGTAACAAGCCCAACTAGATGCTAAAAAAAAAAGAGTCAGGTCCATCTCAGAGTGCCAACACCTCGTTTAATGAATGCAAATTCACGTGCATCATATCATTTACAAAATATAAAAAAGGGCCGAGGAACAATGACAACATCATCGTTCTTTTTTTTTTTTTGAACTCCTGTCAAAATTATTTTCTCGTGTTACAGCAAAGGGCAAAAATCCAGTTATCGCACATGCTTAAAATTCCATGGCTATTTCTGTTCACATTCAGAGTCAGTGCAATTATTGAAGAGTCCATCAGACCGGAATTCGCGTGTGTGACAATGAATGCATAAGTGAAAGACAGAGAGAGAGAGAGAGAGAGAGAGAGAGGGAGAGACAGAGACAAAAATGGAGATAGAAAGTCACGAGGGAGAGATGCAAAAGGGGGAATAGAGAGAGGCACGAGAGGCAAGGAGAGACGTAAAGATGAACAAGAGAGAAGCAGAACAGAGACGGTAGGCGGGACAACAAAGAGGCAAAAATTGGTGTACACGAGAGAGAAACAAAAATACAGAAGGAGGCAAAAAGAGACGCATTGGGAAATAGAGAAAAAGGAGAGATACAGAGAGAAGAGAGGGAGAGAGAAAGGCAAATGGAGATACAGAGAGAACAGACTGAGAAAGGCAAAAGAAAATAGAGATAAGAGAGAGAAAGAGAAATGATACAGAGAGAAGAAAAAGGAGAAGTCAAAAAAGAGAAGAGAGAAAGAAAAAGTCGAAAAAGGGAAAAGCGAAAGAAAAATTCAATAAAGAGAAAAGAGAAATAAAATGGCAAAAAACAAAATGGCAAAAAAAATGTCAAAACAGGGAAAAGAGATAGAAAAAGTCTAAACAGAAAAAGAAAAGTCAAAACCGAGAAAATATAAAGAAAAAGTCAAAAAAGAGATACTTAGAAGAAAGACGCAAAGGGCTGAACAGGAAAGAGACATAAAAAAGGAAATCAGGATTTAAAAAATGACGTTTTCTACTTCCGAGGTTATCATCAGTATTTTAGTCATGGGAATGGCTGCGTATTACACAATAATTATCATTTTTGAAAGTCTAAACAAAATCTCTATCAACCGTTCGTCTGTGCCGAGTAACAATGTCGTTGTTATGTTGTGTATGTACTTATAAGTATACATATGTATGTATGTGATCCATGTAAAATACTTCCGTGTGTGATGCTCTGCTGGTAAGTTGGTGGATGTCCAAGGATGTTGCATTAGAAAGGTATAATATAGACTTCCTCCGAAGGTGAAAATACCTCAGAGACAGATAGGGTCACTTTTAATGTAGGATCGAGTGACAGCGTGGGAGGAAGAGGAAGTACGTGGATGCGAGCGGTGTAGACACATAAATATACTTATGAGTATTAATAAGCTCAAAAAAAAAGTATAGATAAATGCTTACGAGGCTCCGTGAATTGCTCAACTAAAGAGGAAATGAGAGACAGATGAAAGTGGTGGGTAAAATATTAAAGCGAAAATATTAAAGGCAAAACAGAGAGAAAGTATATGGATACAAGAAAATGCTGGATAAGTGTATCAGAGCGAGAAAGTAGATCTCACAATTTGTCTGGAAATGCAAGACAGGAGAGGAAGAGAGATTTGGTGTAAATATTAAGGAATTTTTTGATTAGAGTTGCGCAAAAAATGACAAAAAACAAGATTGAAACCATCAAATTTCAAAGGTGACCGAAAGGTAGAAAGAAAGATAGAGAGAGAGAGAATAAAGAGAGAATCGGAAGTGAGCCAAGTGGAACGAGGGACCCAAAAGAACAGAGAAAGGGAGAGACAGAGACGACAAGAGCGATAGAAAGGCAGACACAGAGAGCAAAAAAAGGAAGGGAGAGAGCGCAACCAAGAGCCAAAGAAAGAAAGACAGCAAAAAACGGGAGCAAGGGAAAATAAAAAGAGAGATGAAAGAGAGAAACGGAGAGAAATACAATGAAAGACAGAGTAATTCCAGAGAAATATAGAAATGCTAGAGGGAAATAGAGAGAAAAAAATAGAAATACAGTGAAGTCTCTCCATAACAAGTCTCTTTATAACAACAATTCTCTGTAACAACATTATGTTAACAGCCCCTCGTACATGTAAGGTGCATATTTATTGTTATATACAACAACTTTTCCTTGTAACAATATTTTTCGCCCTTCCCTTCAGAGTTGCTATATAGAGACTCGACTGTACAGAGAGAGAGAGAGAGAGACAGGAAATAGGGAATAAAGAATTCGAGAAAAAGATATTGCCGAAACAGGGAACCAGAGGGAGAACGAAATACCGAGACAGAGAGAGAGAGAGAAGAAACTACCAAACGAGAGAGAGACGACGAAATACCAAAGAGAGAGAGAGTGAGAGAGAGGAGAAAATACCAAAGAGAGAGAGAGTGAGAGAGAGGAGAAAATACCAAAGAGAGTGAGAGAGAGAGAGGAGAAAATACCAAAGAGAGAGAGTGAGAGAGAGAGAGGAGAAAATACCAAAGAGAGAGAGTTCCTATTCCTATTGGAGCTGTCGCAGATTAAGGGAATTACATCTACCAAAATCCCTCAAAACGTACAGTTTCCCCTGCTGGAATCCCACCCGAGAAGGAAATCCTTTTTCTGCCTTTCCTCCAATGAACTTGAGTCGCTTTGTAATCCTGTCCTTCCTTTTGCCCGTATTTAATACATTTATCCCCGCCGTTATTTTGCAAATATTGCGTCACTTTTTCCGACACGTAAAAAAAACTTATACGAGGAATTAACACTCACACGTTAAATTGTTACCCTCAAAAATATGCGTAGCTATACTATTTGTAGATATGCACATAAATGTATTTTATATGTACTCAAATCCAAGTCAACAAGTCGTTTACTACGACGCTGAATAAACCATTGAGGCTTCTCGAGAAAAGAGGAATCACATTACAAAGCAAAGGCAACAAAGGGTAAAAAAAGGATAAAGAATTTCCCACACAATTAATTTGTGGTATTTTCCCGGTCAATAAAATTGAACAAGAGGATAAATTTTGTCCGTTAATATTATGGAAAGTCTAGGTCAATGTATGTGGTTGCTAATTAGCAGTTTTGAAAATACAAATGATTAACATGTGCCTTAATTGAGCCACAAAAACTGCCCCAGAAGCTCCTTGACAAGGAAAAATCCCATAATTACAATTGCGGCTGAAATGTACAGCAATTAATTTTTTTTTCCAGGAATTTTCTAGATGGCTGTTGATTTTTTTTAAAGCAGCAATTACAAAAGGTAGACGGAGACAAATTAGTGGGGACATGCATATATGCATATTATGTCTTTACGTAAAGGGTGGCGCAGCTCCTGAAGACGGCTATATATAAAATCTATAAATGTAAAAATAACTACACCAGGAATTTTTACGGAGCCTCTTAAACGGATGACGAAATCCAGGAATTTTGACATGGCATTTAAACATATTTTATTTAACCATTACATATTTGCATAGGTCAAAAAGGAGGAATAAAGGGGAATCCCGAAAAGGATGGTGATGGTCCTAAAAAATGGATTCAAAATAATTATGAACACGTCACCGATTTTGGCAAGTGTCTGCTAATTATAGTTACATTTGCTAACAGCAAGTAATTCGTTTTCGTTGGAATGACGACGCAGTTCCAGTGAAATTTCATTTCCCTTTTTTCAACGTACTTGCATTTTGTCTCCTTTATTTAATATTTTATCTTCTTTTTTGAATATTTTATCTCCTTTATTTAATATTTTATCTTCTTTTTTGAATAATTTATCTGCTTTATTTAATATTTTATCTTCTTTCTTCAATATTTTATCTCCTTTATTTAATATGTTATCTCCTTTATTTAATATTTTATCTTCTTTCTTTAATATTTTATCTCCTTTATTTCATATTTTATCTTCTTTCCTTTTCCCCGCGTCGTATTTTCTATTTTGGTAAGATATAATTTTACACATCGGAGATATATTTATATTATAAGATGATATTGCATACCGGAAATACCTGTATTTTATGGATAATCTTACTCTTTTGTGGAGAGTCAAGAGATAATCTTTATCCTTTAATGGAGATACTTAAGAGATAAATAAATTATACTGAGTCAATTATTAAGGAATATATCAGGATCATGCAGCAGAAATGATTTTTCTTCGGAGATCAACCGATTTAAATTCGAAATGCATTTTATCACTAAAAAGAGATAAACCTGGCCGTTGGGAGATATTCAAGGCATTGTGGAATGTCACATTGTTACATGTTGGAGACAAGCTGTGCAGAGTTTGATGATATTTTAAATATATGAGATATATCTATTGAAGATATGTGTCTGCTTAAGAGATGCGTTTTTTTTTAATGGTGATAATCTTATTTAAATTCCAAATACATCTTATCACTAAAAAGAGATAACTTTGCCTCTAAGAGATGTTGATATGACACATTGGAGTTCATTTTTAAGAGATGATCATATCAAGCGACACATGTACGAGTTTTCTTTCATATGAGATAGTCCCATTTAAATCACTCAAACAAAGATAATCTTGCTCGTCGGAGATATAACAGATAAAGATAAGAGATGAAACTATTTACGTCTGTGTCCATTTTTTTAAAGAATATGATGCTATCAGACGGTAAAGTTAATATGTTTTAATGGTTATAAAATACTATTTTCAAATATATCTGATTTTTATATATTTTCAAATAAACCATTTATCACTAGAAAGGAGAATCTTTAAAAAAAATGACTAAAACAATTAACAGTAATAAAAGAGAAAGGTGGAAGGCAACGTACCTGACGTAGAGGGCAACAATTAAAATAAAAATGACAGCGGCAAGGAGCGGTAAAAATAAAGCATACACCACAATCAATGACTCGTCTTCAGTCTCTTCAGGGTGACCTGGATGACCTAGAACAAGTTAAAAGAATCGAAATCGTCAGTATTATCATCCACAAATCCACATTTAGCAGTATTTTAAACCAGAAAAACTCTTTTTCAACAACAATATACACCATAAGATTTACAAAATGCAATGAATATATATGCAAACTGTATTTCATTAAAAAATATTTAGGTTTAAAAATTATTTCCGTCCCGTGTTTGTCGAAACGTTTCCTCCTATAAACAGATTTTTAAATATTTTTAAATATCTTGTTCAAAATTTCCTTATTTATCCACGGTAGTAAATTACCTTTCAAAACTCGGTGAAAAGTGAGCCCAGAGCGACTATTAACCCTTCTATTTTTCCACTGTATTCTATATTATCCCGAAAATGAATTACAAAACCATTGGCTATTATTCCCCTGGCTAATAATAATTCATTTTCTTTAGATAATACAATAATACACTTTCAAAAAAAAAAAAGTAAAAAAGAAAGAACAATCGCTCTCCGACGTGCTACTATCAACGCACCAGCGAGGAAAGAAGACGTGTGAACTTCTTCCAAGAGGGAAACAATTGTATTTATACGGCAAATATCGTGTGTGTGTGGGGCGATCAAGTACGAAGAAAAAAAAAAGAAGAAGAACCAGACCAATAAAAGTGACTTGAAAAAAAAAAGAAAAAAGAATTCCCCTGAAAGAATATTCACAGGCTTTAACAGGGGAAGAGCATGAGAGGACAAACCTCTCATTAGCACCTCCAACAATCTCTCAATCTCTGGGAATTATCTATATGGAGGTTGCAATGTTCAAATTTTTTTTTTTTCAAAATGTTTCATTTCACACACATTTCCAGCTAATGACCATTAAAGCCGTTGAGTAACACAGAGGAGACAGTCACTCGGAATGTGCATGTTCCGCCTTGATTACTTTTGGGATGAAAGGAAGGGGGAAAAACTCGCTCAGATTTGAACGTTACCATATACATAATAAAAGTAATTATTCCTTGCCCTGGACAACGTTCTAAACATGTAATCAAAAAATGATGTGTCGTTACACTGTTATCACTTGGGAGGAAATAATTGAAGACATTTTTCAACTCTTATTTATAATACCAAAAGAAATATACGCTGAGAGCAACGAAAGAGAAAAGAGCGGGTTGGGAAAAGGTAGAGAAATGGGCAGGGAAGAGTAGAGAGACAGAGAGAAAGAGTAGGAGAAAAGGGGAAATAGTAATGGACGGAAAGAGAGAAAATGTTGAAGAAAGCAATAAAAAGAGAAAGGGTCAGAGAAAGACGGGACAAACAGAGGAAAAGCCGTAGAATTAGGCTAGCGGGAGAAAAACAAGTAACGAGAGAAAGCAAATAACGAGAGGCGGCAGAATTGCAGAGAAAATATATAAAATGAAGGAGAAGGTGTGACAAGTCCAGAAAATTAATAAAACGAGGTAAAAGATGACAGGAATAAAGAGCAAATAAATAACACGAGAGGGAAACTGACACAAATGCAGAGAAAATAAAAAAAATACAAGACAAAATGACAAAAATGAACAGAAAATATATAAAATGCACAAGTGACAGACCTGCAGAGAAAATAAATGAAATGAGAGAAGATGAAAGAAATACTGAAACAATAATTGAAACAAGAGCGAAAGTGACAGAAATGCAGAGAAAATAAATTAAACGAGAGAGAAAATGGGAGAAATACTGAGACAATAAATGAAACAAGAGTGAAAGTGACAGAAATGCAGACAAAAAAAATAAAACGGGAAAGAGAGAAAAGGACACATCAAGGGTGAGAATGCTGGAGAAAGGCAGAGGAGAGCATCAAGGGGAGAGCGAGAGAGACAAAACGGACGAGAAAAAGAGAGAAGCCGAGAGAGAGAGAGAGAAAGGAAATGAAAAAAGAGAGCGAAGGAACGAGAGAAAGTGAGAGAAAAAGAGAAAACAGGCGAGAGAAAGAGAGAGAGAAACAGAGAGAGGGAAAAAAGGGAAGAGAGTAAGACAGAGAAAAAGAAAGCAAGAGAGTGAAAGAGACGGAATGAAAACAAGAGGGAGAAAGAGAGAGAATGAGAGAAAATGAGGAGAGAAAAGAGAAAGAAAGAGATAGAGAGAGAGAAGAGAAGAGAAGAGAAAGAGAAAAAAGAGAAAGTGAGAGAGAAAGTCAAAAGAGCGAAAAAGAGAAAGAAAGAGAGAGAGAGAAAGAGAGCGAGAAAGAGTGAAAAAGAGAGAAAGAGTAAGAAAGAGTGAGAGAGAGAGAGAGAGAGAGAGATAGAGTGAAAAAGAGTGAGAGAGAGTGACAGCTAGTATTTGACACGGTTGTCAAACAGGAAATCCATGAGAATCACAAGGAAAAAGAAACCCGACCAGTTCCAAGGAATACTGAACTCCCATGTGGACGGACTGAGTACATATTCATAAGGACTTCCACATTACATATGCATACACTATATACACATATATGTACATATACTCCAACGTCCTGTACAACACCCACGCATTATAGCTTCTCCCATTAATTCCCACCGTACCAGAAGCATGTTCCCATTGCAATCATTAAAAATGAGAAAAGACATCCCCATGAATGTTAAGCTAGTGCAGGGGCATGTTCAACATATCGATATTTCCCTTGTCTTACATTTAAGATTTCAATCTAAATTACATTGTTCCTCCATTGGA
Source organism: Disparrhopalites patrizii (assembly GCA_034698585.1). Taxonomy (NCBI): domain Eukaryota; kingdom Metazoa; phylum Arthropoda; class Collembola; order Symphypleona; family Sminthuridae; genus Disparrhopalites; species Disparrhopalites patrizii. Next base: position 8,879 of record JAQGBT010006266.1, read on the forward strand.
CAACAACGAGTGAGTTACGGTGGGTTTATGGATACGTGTATTGTTGTATTTAAGTAATTTGGAAGACAATTTCACTTGCCACGTGTGACCTTGACTTTGACCGGGACAGTGCACTAATACGTGTGAGTAATATGTACTAATATAGGGATACTATTTGTACATATATGAATTAATTTGCCGTTTGTTTTGCCCGTATACGTTTAATAGTATAAAAATATATACATACTTGCATTGCACATACATGTTGACTTTCATTTTAGGCACTCGAAAACGTTCTAGATTTTGGGGGCTTATCCATAATTGAAGCACTAATTGAATTTCAAAATGCATAATTGTTCATTTTCGGGCTGGAATATAAATTCCAAAATGTAATTGAAAATTTACCGGGAAAATATAAATTCCTAAATGTAATTCAAAATTTACGAGGCCAGCATAAATTCAAAAATGAACCACAAATATACAAATTCCAAAACTTAACTGAAATTCACCGGGAAAATTCCAAACTAGAATTGAAAATTCAACAGAAAAATGTAAATTCCGAATTAGAATTGAAAATTCCAAAGCATTTAGAATAAAAATACAAAAAAGTCATGATTAGTTTCTTGCTGATTTCAAAACGCCTTTGAAATATAAAAATACGCCAATATGTACAATATAATACGCTTTAAATACTTTGCCTAGTTTTTCTATGTCTGATATATATGTACATATTTAAAAATTATTTTTGGTTTGCTTCTTTTCCGAAAAACTAAATACAACAAAGTATTTCTCAACGTTCTCGCAATTGAACTTCCTTATCTGGACATATCAATTGCAATTTTTAATTCAAATTTTGACTCAATGCAGTTTGAAAAATTAGAATTTAAAATCCCAAATTCAAGTGTTCCAGTACTTCTGGATATTTACTTATTGTGTGTATCCCATCCATCCCATCCACAAAGAGGCGATATTTCCGATGACGTCAATTTCCGTATGCATACACAACAATGCCATTTTTATGTGGAAATTATGTGGCATTATGGAAAATTAAGACGAAAACATTGACGTCATTGGCCCATACTTACGAAGGCCATGGATGGAGCAAAAAATAAGAAAGAAAAAACTCTATAAAAACCCCTTTAAAATAATATTTACTCCCATTAACTCCTTCCAAAAATTTCAAATAGCGGTAAAAACCAGATTTGAGTCAATATTAGCCAGTGATAAATGGAGGGAATAGCAATCTGGAGGGAAAATTCCCAATTCAACGATCAACGGCATGATCATCCAAAAAACTCTCTGGTCAATCACATTATTTACTTTGGCTATGGTGTAACGTGTACTAATGTGATTCTGTGGTTCATAATGTATTTTTTTCGTCTTGAAATGACGTTTATTATTCGTCTTTAAATGTGTATCCAATAAGAAACTCCATTTTCACGGTACGTACGTGTATGTATATTACATGTAAAAATGGGATTTTTTTCAACCATTTGGGTGTTCATCATTTATAAAATAAAATTCCAACTTCTCGTACAATACCTTATAAATATTCAATTTAGATATTCTTACATAATTCGTTTCTTTCTAGTTATTTGTCTGTCATTCTCAATTTGGTTTTTTGTACGGGTGATTACAGCTTTTAGCCACACAACTTTCCCTAATCCGTGGAACGGTCGAGCTAATTTAAGTTGTAAGTCAGGTAGTATGCGCCAAGGGAAAAATTGTACCAGGATCCACATGTATTTTATATTTTATTTTATTTTTAAAAACGAAACCTTTAAACCTTCCAGCAAAGAACAGTGTTTAACAGGGAGAATTATATAGGGATAAATAAAGAGAAAAACTCTTCTACAAAAAAAATAGAAGGAACAAAATGAAAATTGTCTCCCAGTAAAAAAAAAAAACCTTCAAAGGGAAATACCTTCAAAAATAAAAAATCCAGTTGAAACTGGCTACACACATTTCCATTTGAGCACTTTAGAAGAGAGTCAGGCGTCACTCTTGCAACAATAACAATAAACTATATATATAACACACATTGAAGGGGGGATTACTTACCCCTTCGTGCACTGGGCCAATGAGAAATGTAAAATATGCAAAGGTATAAACATAATGTACTTATTAATGGGGCATGTGCATATATATTGTTGTACATATGATATACATATAATTATACAAGGCACATTTTCCCCCCTGTACAGTACAATAAATATATAAACTTTGTAAAAGTCAAGCCCAGGAAGAATACAATAGAGATGAGAGACAACTTTTTTTGTTCGTTTTTTCCGTATGTGACAGTGGATGGGCGAGATAACGAAGAGATAGAGAAAAAGAGAGCAGAAAAATCCGCTCTTTTGACAATTCCTCGTCAACCTTCACCTGTTTACATTTCAGAGACAATAAGAGCAGTGCATTTGGTATGTATACATATTAGATGTATTACAGGTATATAAAATATCTACATATGTATATAGACAGAGATTTTATTATTATTAAATACACTTCCAATATATCACATCCAACTTTCTGTTGCCCTTTACAAGTTATTATTATACAACCAAAATGAGACAAACAAATGCTTCCCCTGCAAAAAGGGAAATGAAAGTGTGCAGAGAGAGAAAGCTATAGAATTATGAGACAGTTACCGGAACATGATTGTAGTCGAGCATCAAAGAGAGAGAGAGAGAAAGAAATAGAGGAAAGAGATTATGAGCAAGAGATACAGATACACCGTCTACTCAGGATAAATGGGAGATCGACAGAGAGATAAATGGAGACAAAAAGAAGGGAGAGAATTCGGGAGCTGGAAAAGTGGAGAGCTAAAGGGGCAAGAGACATTGACAAAGAGGAATAGAAATAATCGTAAATAAGAGAAAATACAAGAAAATAGGGAGACATAAAAGGTAATAGAGAGAGACAAGAGAAATTATAGGAAGGAATATAAGAGAAAATACAGGGAGAAATGAGGAAGTAAAAGGCGATACAATACATAATAGAAAGAGAGAGAAAATAAAATAAAGAGAGCATTGACAGAAATTAAAGAGGGAAATAAAAAGGAATCAAAGACAAAGTAGAGAGACAACTGACAGAAATTACAGAGAGAAATAAAAATAGAAAATACAGAACACAAAGAGAAAATACAGAGAGAATCCATTGAAATTAACGAGAAAAACAAGTGAAATTACATAAAGCAGGAAATATAATAATAAGGGAAAATAAAGAGAAAAATAAAATAAAGAGAAAAATAAAATAAAATAAAGAGAAAAATAAAATAAAATAAAGAGAAAAATAAAATAAAATAAAGAGAAAAATAGAGAGAAAATTCATGGAAAAAAAGAGAAAAATAGAGAGAAAATTCATGGAAAAAAAAGAGAAAAATAGAGAGAAAATTCATGGAAAAACAAGAGAAAAATAGAGAGAAAATTCATGGAAAAACAAGAGAAAAATAGAGAGAAAATTCATGGAAAAAAAAGAGAAAAATAGAGAGAAAATTCATGGAAAATAAAGAGAAAAATAAAATAAATAAATAGAAAAATAAAGTAAATAAATAGAAAAATCAAATAAATAAATAGAAAAATCAAATAAATAAATAGAAAAATCAAATAAATAAAGAGAAAAACAGAGAGAAAATTCAAGGAAAATAAAGAGATAAGAGATATTGAAGATGCAGAGGATAACCCTGAGCAACATACTGGAAACGAAATACAGGGAGACAGTCCGAGAAAAATAAAAGAGGATGCAATGAGAAACAGAGAAAATGGTGTAGATAATAACGGCCCGAATAAAGAAATAAAGGAAGAGAGCGGGAGAGAGAGAAACAAATGTGGACAGGTGTAATCAGAAACAAGGAGATAAAAAAGAGAATATTTTTGCTGGAGCTAAAGCTAAATTCTGAGACAGAATAGATAACAGAGACAATGAAAGGGGTAGATAGAGATGGAGAAATACAGAGAGTGAAAG
>JAQGBT010006267.1:0-12815 GCA_034698585.1 Disparrhopalites patrizii
ATGGTAATTTATTTATTATTTAAATGGTCATTTATTTATTATGTACATAAATGGTAATTTATTTATTATTTAAATGGGTATTTTTTATCATTTAAATGGAATTTATTTATTATTTAAATGGCTATTTTTTATCATTTAAATGGAATTTGTTTATTTTTTAAATGGCAATCTATTTATTATTTAAATGACTATTTATTTATTATTTAAATGGATATTTATTTTTTATTTATTGTAGCTGATTAGCCCGATATTTCCTCATCTCCGTCTTGCTAGCTCCCTTCTTGCCCTTGTTCTTCCCGAAACAATGGAGGAATTGATCCACAACGGATTTGGGCTTGGACTTGCGCTTCTTCTTCTTGATCTTCTCCATCGTCTCCGACTCACTCACGGCGTCTTCGATGACCTTGGGGTCGATGACCCAATTCCGTTCTTGTGGTGGATTGGAAGCTTCATCCCCTACCTCCTGCCCCGAATGACCTCGTTGACCCCCTGGCTTAAGAGCCTGCTGTTCCTCATCAATAAGGTAATTCCCATTTGGGTCCAGCCGGGATTCCTTGGAATCCGTTTCGGGTACCAAGCTCGGCTGATTTTCCTCCGAGGAGTCCCCGTCCGTCTCTTCTTGTTGGGGGGGTTCTTGATCCCCGTAATTGACCTTCTGATCCCGATTTGACCCCTGACGATCCACGGTGGGATTCTCAAAGTTATTATTGACAAAATCCGCTTCTTCCTGCTTCCTTTCGTCCCGGCGAAACTTGTCCAGGAGGAGCTTTTGAAGGCTTTGACTCTCGCATTCGAAGGCGAGTTGGCATTCGGCCGATGCGATGATGTTTTCGACCGTGTTTCGGGCACATTGGGTCAATTCGGGGTCCTTCCGTTTAGCCAAGGCAATCCGGGCTAGGCTGAAATGGTGCAGTGGACTGATTTGGAAGGAATCACCCACGGCGCCTTCCTCACAGGCTTCTTTACTGGGATTTGGGACGATTAGCACCGTCGATGCGCAGGCGCTTGGTGTCCGATGTCGCAAATACTGATCTTCTTTTGGAGAATCTTCTGGTTGCCCTAAAGAGTTATTTTCCGATTTATCCTCGAAACTTTTGTTGTCTTCCTCGGCGAAATATTCCTCTCGACCCGCCTGCGCCTCTTGATCCTGAATCTGCTCCCACAATTCGCCCAATTTATCCATGGCATTCTGTTGGCTCTGCAAATTATCCGATGGGGTCGGACTACTGGTGGTCTCCAGTTTCAGGTGGGATCCACTGGGTGAAATGAGTCCCGTTCGAGGATTTAAGTTCGAAACGGACGTTTCCGATGCCAATATTTCCCCAGGTGGGAGGAGCCCCGAGCTGGGCGGGTTCTCAAAGACTGCGGCTCCAATGCGAAATATTACGTTGATCCCACTCAAATTAGGACTTTGGAAGCCCTCACCTTTGAGATTTTGATATTGGTCAACCTTCGATTCAAGTTCGATTTCGTCTGCCAAGTCTTTCTCGGGGGAGGGCGCTGGTGGCGCGAAGAGTTTCTCGTCCTCGGGGAGAAGTTGCTCTTCCGATGTGATTTGATCCTCTTCCGGGAGAATTTCAAGGGGGAATTCATCCTGCAAAATTTGTTTTTAATAATTCTCGATATTTCGATACAAACAATGTTACATCGTCGATGTCTTTATTCGAAACGTGAATTACCAATGCGTGTTCAGTGAGAGTGGTCAAGTCCTTTTGGCTGGATGTGAGGTCCGCGAAAGAGGCGTAAGTGCAAGGAGCTCTGTCCGTCATGGAGCCATTGGTCATCACGGATTCATTGGACGAGATTTTGTTCGTCGAAATATTGGTATCGTCCTCATCGGCCTTCCCACTACTGTTATTCCTCATGGAAGCCGACCGTCGCTTCTTGTTCTGCCTCCAGCGATTTCGCTTTCGCTTCTTCTTGGCGGCGGCCTCCGCCGCCGCCGTTGCTGCTGCACCTCCTGCATACATTCCTCTTTTTAGCCCTTAATTGCGATTCAGTTTTTGAATTTAAAAATTTAGATTGTTCGTCCAAGTTCCGGCTGTCACCAAGTCGTTTTTACAGATTTATTTTAAGGAAGGACTACTGGGGAAAAAGTGGGAGAAAAGTTACCTTCATTTCGTATCTCGGAACTGATTTCACTCACAGAATTCCCTTCGGGCTGATCGTTCAAGTCTTTTAAACTCCCGTTGTCCGCGTTGGTACTTTCAGTGTCCGAGAGGGATTGAGCGTACAATTCGTTGTCCATGTTTTAGTTAGTACGAGGACACGACAGGAAAAATGGTGGCCAGAGCTCTTTGTAAATGCAAATTTCCCCACGAAAAGGAATTATTGTGTCAAGCAGCAGAAAACGGAATCATTCAATAATATTATTACAAAATTACAATAATAATTAATGATTGCTTATTGCTTACGAAATTACGATTGCAAATTGTGACTTTTACTATATTTACTCATTAACTACGCGAAACACGAACTTTAACCTCTTAAAACATACAGCACTACAGCAGGGAAAGACCATAATAAGTATTTTATTATAATTTATAAGTAAGTAAGTAATTTTTAACGTAATATTGTAGTTCGTATTTATAGCACATCGCACATAGCATATCTTATTTCGAATAAGACCTAAATAATTAAATCAATGATTAATCTTTAATCTTCTATAAATAATCTGCTGCTATTTCTGTGGGGGATTATCCGGGGGGATAGTATTTACATTATGTAGAAAATAAATAAATAATTTGATTCCAAAAATAATGAATAATAGAATAAACATGCATTGTTAATTATTGATAATAATTGAATAATTGCAGTACGTGCTAGGCGCCCTGTCGCGTCAGCTTTAATTGAGCAAATCGGGGTGACGCGACGCGATATTTTGCTGCTTGGAACACTTATTACTTATTGAGACAGAACAGAACATTTATTGAGTTGTCTATTATTATTTTTGTATAAGAGAATGAATGGAATGCATCAATCGAGAAAATGGAAGTGTCAACAATGGAATGTCAACAGTCAACGGCGAACCATTTGTCCAATGTTGTTCTAACCATGATCATTTAAGTATTATTTATGCGGTGGAACTTGCCAGGGATTGACAATGGCACATGGCACCATTTAAATTCAATGGTACCGTCAGGGGAAATTCGTGTCCTTTTGAGGTAACACGTCGTGTCAAGTATTTTTGTATATAAATTGTAATAATAAAAATAATGCATGATTCCGAGATAATCTTTAAGAAAATAATGAACGAATTGCAAAGTAAAATGGAAATTATTTGTAATTTACATAGTACCTAAAAAATTAAAAACTACAAGTATATCTAAATTCAAGTTTTGTTATTTCTGATTGGAATTTCTTGGACTAAAACCTCCAAATAAAATTTCAATTTGACGGCTCCTAAAAAGTTCAAACAAGTAGGATCCGGGAAAAATAGGAAGGAAAATAGAAAATGTTATTTACATATTCTAAAAATATTAAAAAAAAAATCACTGGAACAAAATGCTCGAATTTCTAGTAATGTAATTAATTTTTTTTATTTACGGTTCCAATTCGTTGTTTCTTACAGCATACACAACGCAAGCATTAACTTAATTAATTAATTAGTTAATTAAAATTAACGTTTCTTTATTTTATTAACTTTTAAATTTTCATTAACTTAATTAATTAAAATTAACGTATTTTTTTATTCGTTTATTCCCACATGTTAGTATGTGATTTTTTACATGCGTATCCCATGTTTTTATTTTTTAACGGAAAGGTTTTGAATAAAAATGCGTATCATTTCTGGACTCTTTTAACTCCTTAGCTTTCCAACGAGCTAAGAAGACTTTCACATTTTTTTAATAATCTATGTGCAATTAAATGGGAACAAATAGGAGACATTTCGATGTTATTGTTAGTACAGGTCTGTTTTTCCGTTTTGCGTTCTGGTGAACTTTAGCTCATTGTAAGTTTTCTGTTTAAGTGCGTTTCTGTTAATGTAAGTTTTGTATTTTTTTTATTGTCGACTTTTGCTTACATCAACTATACATACACAAATGTCCAGAGCAGAACCTGTTCCCCTGTTAAAAATTCGAGATTACACCAGCATCTTGCTATCCAATCCTTACAAATAATAACGAGTAACCTGACTTGATTTTCATCAGTCTAGCCTCTAGCACAAACAATAACAATGAAGCTCTCACATACAATCGTATACAATTTTTGGGAAAATGATATTGAGTGAAATTACACCTAAGCAACTGTTTTTATAGCTTTTAAGCTATTGTTCCAGTCTATTCTGATCTCCGTATGTAAAACTTACATTTTTTACTCATTGTGCTATTCTTATGATAAACATATGTACATATTTCGCTCAAGCTTTGTCGGTTTTAGCAAAAAATGTGTACATATTACTTGTAGGAGTGTTATATCACTGTGCACCATTTCGAACGTGGGAAGAAAAATTGCACACTTTTTATAGGCAATCGGAATGGTCCAGGCAAAATGATTGAACATCGATTGAAAGAAGATTTTTCTCTAACTCTTTATATCCATTAAATCAATAAACATGGGGAAATTAAAGGAACGGAGATTCCAGTTGAAAACCTGCTTTGGGCAAGAGCTTTTAGGGTAATTGTCATATTCTTTTTTTAAATTAAAAAATGAACGGGCGCAAATATATTGGTGGATGCCAATATATTTGTTTCCACAACTCACACATACATACATTACTGTATACGTATTTTACAACTTTTGTTTCCAGAATTTGCACTCCACAGACGTTGACGGTGCGCTGTGTCTTGGAACTGATGAGAATTATTTTTGGTGATATTATTTTCGGGGTGAAAAATTTCAAGGGGAAAGCATGGGATCAGCACAGGATTTGTTCCCGGAAGCCCGGGTATTCTTGGTCGTGGCGACAGTCCTTTCACTTTTGTTCTACTTGCTCTTCCTCCACGAATCCAAGGCGGCCCGGTTCTTGAGAAATTTCCCAGGACCTCCCACACTGCCCTTATTCGGGAATTCGCTGTATTTTTCTGGGTCTCCAGAAGGTTAATCGTGGACGCATTAAATTAAACCAAATATTATAAGAGTTAAATAAATTAAGCCTATTAAATATAATAAAATGGAAGCATATTAAATAAAATAAAATGCGAGTCTATTAAATAAAATAAAACTATTAAATTAAGTAACTAAATAAGTAAATGTGATGAAATAAATTGTACACTAATAGTCTGGTTATTTTTTTTCACGGGAGAGCAGATTACCTGTACAACATGGAACATTTTCCCCGAGAATTCGGACAGAGAGTCCGGTTTTTTGCGGGTCCGCTGAAACTTCTCCTTCTTTTTGATCCTGTGGATATTGAGGTAATTGTTATAGAGAAACTCCTGAGAAAATGATTGCCAGGAGTAACCATATACTGTGGAGTCTCGCTATAACACGTCTCTTTATAACAACATTTCTCTGTAATAGCATTACTATTCCAGCCCTTCGTACATGTAGGGTACATATATTTAATAATGTTCTAACAACTTTTCCCTGCAACAATATGTTTCGCCCTTCCATTCAGAGTTGTTATATGTTATATAGAGACTCCACTGTACATAGAAGTATACATACGTATATATACATATGGCTCCTGTATTTTTTTAAATAAACGAAAAGAACTGTTTTCGAAGCGGATTCACCCATCATGTAACGGAAATCGTATTTTTATTGCAGGAATCAATGCGCGGCGCGGAAGTCTAGCGGGTTAACCATAATAATTTCTATTATAATTTTTGTTGCAGAAAGTTCTAGGTTCAAGTGTATTGCTCAACAAATCTAGAATGTACGAGTTTTTGCTTTATTCATTGGGTCCAGGACTATCCTTCAGTCCAGGTAGAGCAGAGACAGTTTACAATTTACGCTTGTCTTTTAATTTTTATCTGTTGGTGTTACGAGGATTGCTAATTCTTATTGATCGTTATATGCCGTCTATTTGGGTCATCCCCTATCATTATCAATCTTTTTTTTCTTATCATATAATACATAAATAACAATTGAATTTCGTTTTTGTATACAACAGCCAGAATATGGCACACTCGAAGGAAGCTTTTGACCCCGGCCTTCCATTTCAAGATCCTGGAATCCTTCCACACCATCTTCTATGAACAGTCTCAGGTCTTGCTGGAGCTTCTCCGGGAGAAGTCGCAGCGAGGAGAAGCTGTAGATATTCTCTCTATGGTTTCACGCTGCGCTTTGGATGTCATTTGTGGTACCATTTAGATGATACTATAATAATGTATTTATTGTTTGTAATAATTTAGGTGGTACATAAGTACATACTATACTCAGAAAAACATACTGTGCAAATATTCCTGCATGTTGTAATTTGCTTTAATTTGAATAAATATATACAGAAACCTCCATGGGGACGAAGTTAAACTGCCAGAGGGATTTGGACAAGCCTTTTGCTAAGGCATTTATGCAGTACGTGAAACCCAACTAGATTTAAGCGGAGTAGATGAATATTATATAGTGTCATACATATAAAGAATTTTTTAATTGACACCGTTTTGTAGAGCAAGTGGGTACGTTTCGGAGAGAATTATGAATCCATTTCTGTACCCGGAATTTATTTTTGCCCGCTCTCCCCTCGGACGAAGAGAGCTAGCTAATCGGATGATCTTGATGGAATTTGTTCAATCGGTACAAATATTAAATTATTATATACAGTGGACTCTCTCTATAACAACCCTGAAGGGAAGGGCAAAAGTGGTTGTTATATGGAAAAGTTGTTACACGGAACATTTAATATGTACATTACATATACGAAGAGCTAAAAAATAAAGTTGTTATAAGGAAAGTTGTTATAGAGAGAGAGTCCACTGTATATGTATTTAATTATTTAATATACCTACACATATTATTCAAATCATATATGTATTATACAAAAATACTTGCTAGTGTTTTTAAATACATACACACTTTCACACGATCCCGCGAAATGAAATTAGGGATTCGTTACCCTTATGAGACGCAAAATTTCCTTAGCGTTTAAAACAACGAGCAAACTTGCGGGTAACATTTTTTGAGCAAGATCCGCGGCAAAATTTTGTCCGAATGATGTATATTTTTATGGACTTCGAAAATTAATAACATTTATAATTAAATAATAATGATAAACAATTTACTTGAAAATAATTTCATTTTTATTCTTTAATTGTGCAGGTAATAGACGAACGACGTGCTCAGATAATAAAAATTAGGGCCGGATATGCAAAAGATGTCCCAATTTCAGATGTGAACGATCAGAAAAGTATTATTTCCATATATAATTTTTTATATAGGAATTGAAACGTTCTTTGCTAAACTATTTTCTCTAAATTACTCATAAATAATTTGCACGTGTCAAAGAATTTCTGAGAATTTTTTGACTTTTCAAATGCAGAAAAATTTGCACTCCTGGATCTCCTGATCCATCTACAGTTGGACGGGAAAGGTGATTTGACGGACAAGGATATCTTCCACGAAACCGCGACCTTCATGATTGGCGTATGCGCAATTCAATTCGCGGGGTTTTTGTTTCGTACTAATTACTAATGTGACATTTTCTTGACCTTTCTCCTTTCCTTTGTGTATTTTGAATAAGTCTATGAAATAGATGTCAATGCAAGTAGGATAATGTGGGCCTGTTTGTATTTTTAGGGTCATGACACCACGGCAGCCTCCATAACATTCACATTGTACCTTCTTTCCATCTATCCAGAAGAACAGGTTAGTTTATAGACTTTATTTCTATTCAAGATATGCCAATTGTTTTCAAGCGGTACCGATGTACGGAAAAAGCTTGGAACATATTATCTTTAATCTGATTTTTATTTACTTGCATTTACTATTCTTCTCAAATATTAGGAAAAAGTGTATGCGGAGCTGGAAGACATCTTTAGGGACAATTACGACCGGACAATCACCACGAATGACCTTCCAAATTTAAAATACTTGGATGCTGTTATCAAGGAATCTTTGAGGCTCTACCCTAGCATTCCAGTGATTGGCAGGAGGGTTGACCAGGATGTTGCTTTAGGTCATAAATTTTATGTATTTTTGTTTTTGAAATGTATACATATGTTTCGGTAAGATTTATGTTTTTGGCAACAATTTATATTTTTCGCACATTTGTTTTATATGTTTTGGCTTTGATTTAATTTTTTCATAAAGTTTTAGTGAAATCAAGCTTTTAAGCTACGCTGCTCCTGTTGACGAATATGAAGTGAATTAAAAGGAAATATTTTTGTATATAGATGACAAAACAATTCTTCCGGCGGGATTGGACATTCTATTATATCCGTACTTCACCCACCGAAATCCGCAATACTACCCGGAACCGGAGGTTTTCCGACCGTCAAGGTTTTTCCCGGAAAATTGCGTGGGACGTCATCCTTATGCTTACATTCCTTTCTCGGCTGGACCCCGAAATTGTATTGGTGAGCTCATTTAGCTAACTATAAGACTAGGGTTGCCAACGATTTGATTCCGAATCCAATTTGTTTTATTAAATTCGATTCGAATCAATTCAAATACTTGAGAATTTGATTCGACTTTAAAGAGACTTTTCCTTTAAATAACTGTATATAGAAATGTTGTTATAAAGAGACTTGTTATAGAGAGACTCCATTGTAAAAAAAAACTTAGATTTGGTTGGTCAAGCAATGCAGTCTAAAATGTGGTTTCAGGTCAAAAATACGCATTGATGGAAGAAAAAGTGATTTTGGCCAACATTCTCCGGCACTACCGAGTGAAATGTGTCAATCCGGAGCAGATGAGGGTCAAATTCGAGGTTTTCATCCGACCGAAACATGACCTTTTATTCGAATTCGCGCCCCGGGAAAAATAATGATATTTTTACTCATGTTCATTAAGCTTCATGTGTATTTACATCTACAATTTGCTTCCGTTTATGTATTGTATGTTGTACATATATATGTATAATTGAATTTATTACATGTCATTGTGTGTACCTATATTTTTACATACATGTATTATTTGTTCGCATGGTAATATGTATGTACATAGCTATATACATACATAGGTCCATAGTGTATTACATATGAATAAATGTAATTTAGTACATGTAATTAATTATTTATATCTAAATAAATCAATTTTGACGTAAACGTTTAAAATTCAATTGTGTATATACATATGAACTGTGAATGCTGTGTTTACACGCATTTATGTAAAAATTGACGGAAATACTTTATTCGTGAGTTAGTGCGTAGTAATTTTTTTCCCATTTTATAGATATATTTTAAAAGCATTTAGAAACCTGTTTCCACTGAAGCCGAACTCTTCCTCTTAAACTCATCCAGCTCATTGACGCAATACTGATCGATTATCATGATATCACCTTTGAATATTCTTGCTCAGTTTTGTCCACAACGAAAATAGATTTTTCTGCTCCAACAACAGGTTTATCCGCTCGGCCTGAACATGTCTCACGATGATAAGTTTTGCATGGGATAGAGTGTGATCAATAATTGCTTTGGTGCGACTAATGACCATGTCCAGTTGAAAGTTTCTGTTGACGGAACAAGTCCAACCTTTTCTCTCTTGTAGGAGTAAAGTTTATCTATTTTTTCCCAGACAAATATACATCATGCGTGCTTATCCGGTGAAATTTTCCCAATTTTCTGGAACAAAAATGCTGGAGAACATCCTTAAACAAATTTGTTTTAAAAATGTCCAGATGCTTAAAAGGGTTATCTAATCATACAAAATCATCTTGATGTACTTTGCATGCTCGTCCATTAATTGTGCTGTCTCTTACATGTTTTTTTTGCAAACACAAGGAGAATTTGATTTGCCCGTTTTAAGCCAGGGCGAGTTTTGGCAATGGAAATTTACAATGGCGAACGAATGGAAAAGACGACACAGTGCGTTAGTGCAATAACAAACACATTTATTTGGAAGGCGAATTTGGTGGGATGATTATTATTGGGAAAACATCCAGGAATTTCTCGTACTATTGCAAGTTAGGGTTATTTGTCTATTGTTGTGATTAAAAAACACTGTACTAAAACATTGTTATTTGACTGGCCATTAGCATGGAGAGCGTAGCCCTGGATTCGCTCCCGGGAACCCGGACATTATTATTGGGGACATTTCTGCTACTAATGTATCTTCTATTTGTGTATGAATCCAAAGCAACGCGATTTTTGAAGCAATTTCCAGGTCCTCCGACATATCCTTTGCTGGGGAATTCTTTGTACTTCGCTGGTCGTCCAGAAGGTTTGGGGCAAAATGATCTTTTAAATTGCTATAGACAAACAAATATTATTTAAATTGCAACACAAAAAATTAATATTTAAATTGCCACAGACAAAAAAATATTATTTAAATTTTAAATTGCTATAGACCAAGAATGTTATTTAAAATATTTTTTTGGTTAATTATAATAATTATCATTAGTTATTTATCACCAGATTATCTCTACGCCATTGAGCATTTCCCCAAAACATTTGGAAACAGAGTCCGGATTATTCTGGGTCCCCTCAAAATGCTTTTACTTTTTGACCCCGTCGATATTGAGGTATGTCAACGCTTTTTATTAAAGCAAATATTTCTGTCATTCCGTCGAAGTTCACCAGCAACGAATTCTAACTTGTTTTTGCTATATTTTACGATACGACAATGCATTCAATTCTGTTAATTACAATTTTACAAGCATCGGGATAATTCTGTCACGACTGTTGTAAACCAGCTGTAAACCCGCTTGTAAACAACTGCTGTAAAACTGCTGTAAGTGTTATGAACGTTTAAAACTTTGATTCTATTTATTGTTGCAGAAAGTCCTAGGTTCCACGACGATGATCAACAAATCCAGGATTTATGACTACGTGATTAGCTCCGTGGGCCTGGGATTACCTTTTAGTTCGGGCAAGTAAAACTACAGAAGGCTTTTGATTCATTTGTATTTTTCTAGATTTTACAGAGGCATTTGTGAGAAGAAATTTTATCCGGCAAAATTTTTACTACGTAGAACGTTTATCGTGGAAGTTTTTTGCATTTATGCTGACATATTTACATTTAATTCGAATGGAGATTATCCCTTGAGGAGTTCCGTGTTAAACATTTTGAAAAAATTCCTTGTTCTACAGGCAAAATGTGGCAAACAAGAAGAAAGCTCCTCACTCCGGCTTTCCATTTCAAGAATCTCGAGTCATTCCATACAATTTTCTACGAGCAATCCAAAATCATGTTGGAGGTCCTCAAAGGGAAAGTTGGACAAGGAGAAGCAGTGGATATATTCCCAATGATTTCAAGATGTGCTTTGGATGTCATTTGTGGTAAGAAAAATTATAGCCAATGAATATCCTTATTTTATATGCAATTACTGTCTGAATACGTGATAATTAGTAGAATATATAATTGATATTTATCTATGTACAATTGCATATGTAAACAGAAACATCGATGGGGAAAAAATTGAACTGCCAATGGGACACGAAAAAGCCACTTGCCCAAGCATTCATGCGGTATGTGTGCATATCACAAATTTTAATTATGGTAGAACAATTTCAAGAATTTGCCTTCATTTATGATAAATTTGTATCTAATTCCTGTGAAAATGTATGACAGAGCCACCGCCTACGTCTCTGAGCGAATGATCAGTCCGTGGCTGTACCCGGAATTTATATTCACTCGGTCGTCCCTCGGACGGAAGGAGCGGGCCAATCGATTGTTCCTTATAGAATTTATTAACACAGTAAAATTTGCAAATATTTATAAATTTTAATTATTACATATATTTTATTTTTAATATACATATATACAAAAAATATTGTATATATGTATTATCTTCACTATCTATTCCATTTGGTTGTTTTTTGCAATTTCAAAATTTTTGTCCAGGTGATTCAAGAGAGGCGCACAGAGATACTGAGAGATAGAGCTAAGAAGGCGGAGTCCAACGTTAGTGGCGATGGGGATACTTATGCAAATCCAAAAAGTAATTGCCAGTTATAATTTTTTTTTATTTACTTAAAATTTTTTTTACTGATGCTTTTTACTCGGACGTTTTCCATTTATAAATCTATAGATAGGTATACATGTATTATAACAATCTTACCAAAACAAAGTTATCGCTGAATACAGACAAATTTGCTTTCCTGGACTTGCTCATCAATCTCCAGCTAAATGGCGAGGGAGATCTGTCGGACAAGGACATTTTCGACGAGACCGTGTCATTTATGATTGGGGTAAATGCAGATAAATTTAAACGATATTATTTATTGTAAAAAAGTATACGTCAAAAATTTAGAGTAGCATTGTATGTCAGTATTACTGCAATTAGAGACATATTAATATGGATTAATATTAATTACAGATTATAGTCAACATGTTTTATATGTGCTAAATAAGAAAGTAAGTTAATAATACGTGCCATTGTAATTGTAACTTTTCCAGGGTCACGACACCACTGCTATCTCTACCACGTGGACATTGTTCCTTTTATCCCAACACCCGGAGGAGCAGGTGGGTTTTTCGGGGAATAATTCCTATACATTTTTTCATGCAAATACATATGTTATAAGTATGTATGCAATATGTGTGCTTGTATACATACTTAAATACTAGTTTAACGGTTTAACAAAAAATTCGGCTTATAGCTCATGTATATAGCAGTTCCAATGAAAAGCCGTTGCAGACGCTAAAAACCGTCAGCCGTTACACAGAACACGCTGAATTTATTTTGGGAAATATTGCACTTAGTGGAGTCTCTCTATACAAGCAACCAAGGGAACCCAAAATTTTGCTGTTATAAAAGGAATGCTGTTATA
>JAQGBT010006268.1:0-12814 GCA_034698585.1 Disparrhopalites patrizii
TCTCTCTCTCTCTCCCGATATTTTCCCTTCTTCTGTCTCTCTCTCTCCCGATATTTTTCCTTCTTCTTCTCTCTCTCCACTTTTTTCATCTCTCTCTGTCTCTCTCTCGATTGTTTCTTTCTACTCTCTCTGTCTTTCTCGATATTTTTCCTTCTTCTTTCTTTATCTCTCGATCTTTTTCCTTCTTCTTTCTCTATCTCTCGATCTTTTTCCTTCTCTCTCTATCTGTCGATATTTTCCCTACTTTTCTCTCGCTCTTTCCTCTCTCAATATTTTTGCTTCTTTTCTCTCGCTCTTTCCTCTCTCAATATTTTTGCTTCTCTTCTCTCGCTCTTTCCTCTCTCAATATTTTTGCATCTTCTCTCTCTTTGTTCTCTCGATTTTTTCCTTCTATCCCTCGATCTTTCCGTCTTCTCCCTCGATCGTTTTGCTTCTCTCCCTCCCTCGATTTTTTTCCTCTCTGCTCTCTTCCCCCGGTGCCAAACCTTTTTCTTCTCTCCTTTACCCTTTCGCCCTGTCACTTCTTGCTTAACTACTTCCTTGATTCCTTTCAATTTCTTCCTCACCATCATCTCCTCTCTCTCTTCCTTCATTTGACCACTATTGTTTTTAATCCCCACTTCACACTCCAATCCTTCCTTGACAAGTCTCTCGCCCTTAATCCCTTTCTTCAACGCTCTTCTGCTTCTTCTAGTAGATTTATTATCTTGCTTTAAATTTAGCCAGCTGATCCTCTACACCAATTGCCTCACTTTCTTGTAACTCCTCTTCCCTCTCTCTATCTTGTCCTTCTACATCCAATTAAGGGAAGCTCTTAATGTACTCCTACATAACATTTCAACGTTAAGTATACATACCCATAAGCATGTATAGCACTATAATGCTGAGCCTTGCCCTCTCTTTCACCAAAGATGCATTGGCGCAGGTAATTGGACACATCCTCTACTTTCTCCATCTCTATTAACGTTCATAAAGGGGAAGAAGCCTTTTGCGGCGAAAGTCTTCCTAATCCTTTTTCTTCCACTACTTCACCAAGAGATAGAAGAGAGAGATACTAGAGATAGAAAAAGAGAGGAGATGGAGAGAGAAAGGGAGGAGAAAGAAAGTCCCTTTTAATAACGCCATTAAATGGCACAACGAAAACACTCCAAGCCATTTTGGCCCTCATCAATACACCTTTGAAGACTGAGAGGAAGCCGAGGAGGAGAGAGATGAGAGGGAAAGAGAGAGAGAGCACGTGTGGCTAAATAAGAGAAATGATGAACACCCAACTCATTGGCGGATTGTTTCGGCTCTTCCCGGAACCTTTTTGTAGTGGCAGTGATGGGAATAATTCCTCACCTTGAACTCTTTTCCGCCCTTGTCAATTTTATTACCATTATTCCTGTCATCTCCTGTCTCCTTTTGAGGCCTTCAAGAGACTTGCACTTGCAAAAGTCTCCGATCTCTCTCCGTCTCTATCTCTCCCTTTCCTGTGCCATGTCTTGCTCTTTTCAGATGACCCGACTTTTGCTTTGTCTCTCCAGTAATTAAATACATTAAGAGGGAAGGAAATCACAAATCAAATCTCTCCTCCGTCAATGGCACCCGCCATTAACTTCTGGGGAGGCTCTTGGAATATTCATAAAATGATGGGTTTTCTGTATGTATGCGAAAGCATCTTTTTACACTATTTATTCGTAGTAAAGCGTGTCGTATTACAAATTCCACCCTTTTGGGCTCTTCCACCTTGTGAGGCATGGTAAAGTGGTGGGAATTCTCAAACAAATTCACGCTCACGCCTCTTTCACCACAGTCAAAAGGGGGTTCCAGCGTAGGCAATTGAACCAGCACTTGTAATATGTGTGTGCATGTCCATATAATGTATACATAATATATGTATATATATGTAATATGTCATATACCAATTCCCATTACATGTAGGGAAGGAACGTTGGATTGGAGATAAGGCTTGATACAGACTCCTTTTCGAGTGAAAACTATATATATGTATATACCTATACATATATATTGATTTATTTGTGTTTGTTCTATTTAATCCCTGTGCCATGCCACCATCCACCACAAAACTTGTACCTTCCAACACATTACACACTCTCCTCCACTCCATTAAATACACAAGAGAGTCACCGTTTCCCATTCGTTTACCCTACAATTCCTATACCTTTTCTCTTTCCCATATATTTACTGTGTACACACACTACTCTTAATTTGATTTCTATTTCTCTGTAATCTTTTAGCAGTAGCATCAGTTTCTCTAATGTTGCCCATAAGAAGGTGTACTTCCGGCTTTTTTTTAAATTCACTACCTTTGGTTCCTTCGTGATTTCTCTCCTTTTCTCGTCTTGCACCCTCTTCTTCTCTGCGTTCTCCCTCTGTAACTCTACTTTATCTTTTTTCGGATGTCTCCCTTTTCCCTTCGGCTTTCTTCATTTGTTATTCCGCTTTTTCCTTCGCAATTCTGCTTTCTCCGTTTGTTTTTCCTCTCTTTTTCTCCACTTTCCCTTCTGCTTTCTTTTTCTCCCTTTTACCTTCTGCTTTATCTTACTTCCCTTTCCCGTCTGCTTTCTCTTTTTCTCCTCTTTCCCTTCTGCTATCTTTTTCTTCCTTTTCCCTTCTGCTGTCTCTTTTTCTCCACTTTCCCTTCTGCTCTCTTTTTCTTCCTTTTCCCTTCTGCTTTCTCTTTTTCTCCCCTTTCCCTTCTGCTCTCTTATTCTTCATTTTCCCGTCTGCTCTCTCTTCTTCTCCCTTTTCCCTTGTGCTTTCTTTCTTTCCCCCTTCTGCTTTCTTTTTTTTCCCCTTTTCGATTCTGCTTTTCTTCTTTCCCTCTTGTGCTTTCTCCTTCATGTAATCGCTCTTCTGCTGCCTCCTTTTGCTCCTACACTTTCTCTTGTATCTGTTTGCCCAAATTACTCCGTCATCTCGTGTTCCCCTCAAGCTTCTTGCCCATCTCATCTCTTTCCCTATTTTGCTTTCTCTTTTTAATCCGCTATCCTTCCAAAACTTGGCCCTTCCCCGCGAATCCCCCCACTCACGTTCTGAAATACATATACGCCGTCTGCATACAGAAATTTGTGCCAAGAGCAGCAAAAAAATATTTTTTGGGGATGGTTTATCCCCTTCCAGGAACTCCTCTTACATAATTCCAGTTATCGGGGGAAGAAGCAAAGGTTGGCAGAATCCATTGATTCCTGGAATCTTGCGAACGTCACAAATTTCTAGACGCAAACCCGCAGATTACAGATATACAGCTTGTAACTTTCGCTCGACTCCGCCCTTGTAACGGTATTAGAGAGGACAAACTTATCGTTTAAGGAGATATTTTTTATGCCACTTACGCGCGTAGATCTTGATATACAACAACCACATTAATTACGGGGGGCGTAGACCCTTAAATATCGTGTTTCTACAGCAATTAAGACGGGCATAATTGCAACTGTGCACCAACACGTTCACGAGTATTAGATACACATGAAGCTCCTATAGGCACAATAATGAAATAAATTGAAGCCAGGTGCTAATCCGGCATAATTGTGCCCTAGATTCTGTGTCCTTGCAATTTGGGAGTATTTCCCGCAAGTTGCTTCATTTTCCTTCCACGCTGCAGTCATTTGTGATAATTATGGGGCAAATTCTGTTTCTATATACAGTTTACATTTGTACATTATATTTAGGGGGTGGGGAGAGTTTGCTGAATTTTCCATATCGCATATGATTAATCTTGAGGTTCTACAAATACTACTAATTATATACCCCTTCACACCTCCATCGGCTCCACCGGCAGGTGCAAGGGTTTTTGTGTGCTCGTTAATTTTTACACTCCTGCGACGGTTGGAGTGGGAGGGAATTTGCTAATTAATTAGGTGTTACATATGCCGTTTCGGAGCGGGAGGAAAAAAGTTTTATTTTTGTAACGAAAAAGCAGTAACTACCTTTTTATTTTCTCATAAGGGACATTTACATACTTCCTAATACAAATCATATGAACACGTGTTTCGTCTCTCATTTTCCTTAATTCTACTCGTCACCTTTCTCACTTCGTCTCTCTTTTCCTTTAATTTCTCGTCTCTTTCCCCAATTTCTCTTCTCTCAACTTTTCGTCTTGCTTCTTTCCCCAATTCAATCTCTTCATTCATTAATCTCCTTAGTTAATCGCTTGGCCTTCTTTCATTTCTCTTTTCATTCTCTCTCTTCTCTTTGCTCTATATCTCTTCTTTTCTTTTTGCTCTGTACTCTTCCCTCTTTTCGCTCTAACTTTCTCTTTTCGTTCTCCCTTTTCATTTTCGCTCTCTCTTTCTCTTCTCTTTTGCTCTCTTTCTTCTCTCTTGTCGCTCTCTCTCTATCTCCTCACTTTTCGCTCTATCTCTCTCTTCTCTTTTTGCTCTCTATCTCTTCTCTTTTCACTCCCTCTCATTTGATTTCGCTCTCTTTTCGCGCTCTATTACCTTTTCGTTTACCTCTCTCTCCCTTTCCCTGGCTATTTGATTTTCTGTTCGAAGTCTCCCAATTATTTTCCCTTTGCTTTGTCTCTTTATTATTTATTTCTCATCACTTTTACCTCTCTCCTCGCTCTCTCTGTCTCCGAAAACTGCACTCAATCCACTGCCTTTCCTCGCTTACGCTTGTTCCATTTGCTCAATTCCGCCCGAATACCCCCATTCTCGGAGATGATCAAGCAGTAAATCATTGCCCACTGGGATAAAATAGTAGTACAAAACAACTCTGTCCCCGAAAACATTCGGATTCAATTACCTCTCGATCATTTACCCAACTAAAAACAAAACAGTATCCCACCCACTTCTCCCGCATTCCTTGTCACATCCTCCCCAGCTCTTCCATCTCATTCACACTTCTTGTCCTTCCCCTATAAATATAAATCCAAGACTCCATAAAAAGTTCATAGGGAGAGGAAAAGGGAATGACAAAGTAACCGGGTAATTACTCAATTGAATGGTTAGCAGGATTTTTATTTCCTAAACGCCAACCACTTCCCCATTGCTCAATCAGATTGCAGGAATCAATCCAAAAAAATGGTGTAACAAACCCCACAAAAATAAGTGGAGCCCAGTACTTCATCACCCACTTATGAGCCAAGAACTGGGCATTTGTCTCAACCCACACCATTTTTTTTTCCGGGGGGAACAACCACCAAACGAGATGACAATTACAACAGAAGCAGATAAAAAAAAATTGTTTCCACAATAAAAGCGAAGCAAAAGTTGTCCCACAAAAAATGTTTCGTAACAACTTCCGCACACACTTCGCGCGACAATACAAAAAAAAAAATTAATTGGGGCAAATTGTCAAAAACAAAAGTGTGAGGATGCTTACGATTAGGAAATCTCCCCATTATATTTTTTTTTCAGGACTGCAAAGAACACCAACTTCCATTTGATGTCCCTTTTGTTTTCTTTCATCTATTTTATTTTGCTCTCTCTGGAATTACATAGACCAGATTCTCGCTTTAGTCCCAGTTTAATGAGTTTTTTGGTACGTCTTTAATTGTATTTTTTTGTTTGTCTTCTACAATTGGATCCCATTTCCTCCCATGTTTTTTTTTTTTGCAGTTGTTGGATTCATTGTGTTCTAATTCCAGTTTTTAGAGTTTCGGTTGAGAAAGTATGATTTAATTCTGTCTATGGCTTTCCGTGGTACGTATTACGTATAGGCAACAATACATTAAAATTTCATGAGTGCTGAAACTTTTTTTGTCGTCCACCGGATCCACTCGAAACTGTGAAGATCCCCTGGGGGTATATAATTGTTGTGGAAACGTGCCTCTTCAGTATATTTCTGTCCTTTCCTATCTCGCCCTTCCAGAATAACTTTGTCTGAGGCATTTAGATCCCCTTTTTTGCTGCTTTTACCAACTGGTTTTATTCTCTCACTCTCTCCATGTTTATAGTTTCTCTTTTTTTTTTTTTGCTTTCCCTATATTTTCATTCTATATTTCCTTTTTCCGTCTTCGTCCCTTATCTCTGTTTTTCTTTTTCCTTTCTCTCTGTTTTTTTCTTCTGCCTCATTTATCTACTCTTACTTATTTATAGCTTTCTTCCGTCATGTCTGTCTCTTTTTCCGTCTGCTTTCTCGCTCTGTTTCTTATTTTCTGTTTTCCTTTTGTCTCTCCCTGGTTTTTCTTTGGTATTTCCTGCTTTCTCCCTTTTTCTCTCGGGTATTTTCCTCTCTCCTTCTCCTTTCTCTCTTTTTCTCTCCGGTCTTTTCTTTTCCTTTCTCACTTTCTTTCTCTGAATTTCTTTGGCCTTTTCTGCTTTCCCCCTTTGACTCTCGCTCTATGCTTCTCTTTCCCTCTCAATATTTCCCTTTTCTGTCTATTCTCTTCCTATTATCCCGGCATAACTTTTCCTCCCATTCCCCAACTTTTCTGTTTCTGAGTCTCCCTTATCGTCGCCAACTAAAACAAAGCCAGCTGTTTCCAGCAGAGCGCGTGAACGTTACAAATAAATAAAATTCTCAAAAAGAAAGTCCTTTGTACGTGGAGGGAATGGAAATGAATAAAAAAATAGGGAACGTTCTTTTTTTTTTTGCCTGCAGGAAAGGAAACTTATTTTTCTCATGGAATGTCAGTTTGAAAGCCTCGGAAAAGCCACGTGAATTGGTGGTGGTGGGCTTTATATTCGCTGTCGTTACTTTCACTATTTAACCTTTGGAATGGAATTTGCTCCGTCCTTCGCTGTATTACATACGTTGACTCCCTCTGACATTTTATTCTATAATGGAATAATAGAGTACAAAGGGGCTGCCACATTATTATTATTAGTGTCACCCATACACATGTCATGTGACGACGGGCTGACTCCTTCCCTCCCACGAATACACGATAAGCCTATAAATTTTCTCTTTTCGACCAAAAAAAAATGTCTACCTATAAAATTATGCAGCGTTCCTGACTTTTGAAAAAAGAAAAATTTCAAACCAATGCCATGATTCTTATACCCTCCAAAAAAAATTCAGGAAGGGCATTTACACTACACTTTCAGAGATTTCTGCACATTCATTAACGGAAATCGTATTCCCGCTCACGGATTTCCCCAAGATATCATGCAGTAGCAAAGACTGCATTCCTCGTATTACAAAAGGTAGAAAATACATGGAATATTTCTAAATATGCGAGAGGGGGAAAAAATGGATTGCTCGTACGGGGAAAAAATAAGTTCGCTTCCCCTTCCTGAATATTTAATCAAGCGTGACTTTCTTCCATGGAGATACATATTTTTCAAATCCGCTTTTTCAATTACTGCTACCATAATAGTTTATTCGGCCAAATATGTTCCCCATCAGCTCCATTTCACATACTGAAAAGGCTATTTCGATAATTATTACTAATCTCTCCCCGCTCTCGCCCACGCTTTTACTGCTCTTGCCCATTTAACAACTTATAGGCTCGCTCGCTTTCACTTATTTACTTATTTTCTCTCCCTTAATATTTCCTGTAGAATCCCTCTCTTGATACTTGCACTCTCTAATTCCTTCTTTCTGTATTTCCCTTACTCTTTTTCATTTATTTTCTCTCCATCTCTCTCTCTCACTCATTTTTCCATTTCCCTTGCTCTCGTTCGACCGTTATTTATTTCTCCCTCGCTTTCTCTCTTTCTACTTTCTTTTTCTTTCTTTCACTCTCTTTTCCTCTCTTTCTCTCTCTTAGGTTCTTTATATCTCTATGTCTCTCTTTGGCGCTGTATGAGCCTTTCTCTTTGGTTCTTTATATCTCCGTCTCTCTCATTGGATCTCTCTCTCCTTGGCTCTCTATGAGTCTTTCTCTTTGGTGCTTTATCTCTCTGTCTCTCATTGGATCTTTTTCTCTGTTTCTTTACTGTCCACTCTGTCTCTCTCTCTTTCTTTACTGTCCACTCTGTCCCTCTGTCTCTCTCTCTTTCTTTACAGTCCATTCTGTCCCTTTCTCTCATTGGATCTCTCTGTCTCTCTTTCCTTAGAGTCCTCTTTCTATCTCTCTCTCTCTTAGGATCTCTGTCTCTCTTTCTTTGGCTCTCTATGACGCTTTGGGGTTTTTTATTTCCCTTTTTGATTCTTTCTCTTTCTTTCATTTGCTCTTTTTCTCACCGTCTGTCGGTCCGTCTCTCTCTCTCTCTCGTTCTCTCGCTTTCTTTCTTTGTTACTGTTGGTCTCCTTTGTGTTTTCTTTTTATTACGCTTTTTGCCTCCTTCTCCCAGTGTCTATTATTTGACCTTCTATCTCACTCTCATTCCTGTACTTTCTCTCTTCCGCTCCTGCTCTTCTCTATCTCTCTTTGTTTCAGTTTTTGTCTCATCCTCTCCAGTTCCATGGACATCTTGTCCCTGCATCTACGAATTTCCCTCCATCCCTCTCCCCCTTCTTATTCCCTATGAGCCTCTCTCTTAGTACATTTTTTCAATTTGGACCCATCTCTCTCTCTCCTCTTGTACTGTAGATTACGATTCCAGAAAAATCCTCCCTTCTACTTTTTGCCATTCTACATTTCAGCTCCTCTTCCGAGGTTTCCTTTTGACTGTACAATTCTGTTCCCCCTTTTTTGTTATATCACGGTCCCCAATTTTCTCCCACATCATAAAAGGAGATGTCGATAGCACACTGCATTAACATCAAATTTACTTTCGCCCCCATTCCTCCCAACAGAATATAAAGGGGAGAGAGAGAGGAAGGAAAAAAGAGTCCGCCAACCCTCCGGATTTTTTCCTCCTCGGCTCCCATGCCACACGGTTTTGTGCACATATTTCCTCGCCTTTTCCACAATTATTACATTATTTACCTCACTCTCTCCCTCCATGCAACACCCCTTGGATGTGCGTACACACTAAAACTAATGTTGCACATAATGTATATTACATACAGGCTTTTTTGTCCATCTACAGGAAGAGTAAAAATGGGAGGAAACCTCCTTTGTCCAATAAATATTCCGTCATCATAAAGTACCTTTGTAGATATGCTGGTTCATCACAAGTTCATGAAGCTCCCCAATCCCTTCCCATGCATTTAAAAATCTCTATTATCAACCACATTCTCCCACTTTTTCCCTTTTAATTTTATGTTTCCTCACGTGAGATGATTTTAGGGCGAAATAACTGGGTGGGAACTTCAATTTTTTACATATAAATTCAATACAAAAAATAATCAGGCTGTAGCAAGAACGTCGGCCAAAAGTGGGTAAAAAGTACAAACTTTTTTCCTTCTAGACGGCGAGCACAGAATTTTTTATACCCCCAACATTCACTATAAACATGGGAGGATTTTTTCGTAGGTTTTTATCCCCATAAAAGCCAACCTGTTGTTATTTCCTTGAGACTGTCCCCTCGAGATTGAACGTAAAAAAAAAAACAAGTTTCTGCCAAATAAAACAACAACTCTATCCAGAACTTTTTTTTTTTCGGGGAAAAAATATATTCCTTACATAGTTTGCTTGGGCTGGTCCGAGCAAAAAGAGGGGGAAAGGAGGCCATGAGGACGAGTATAGAGAATAAACGGAGGGAAAAAATAGGGAAGGTAATCTTATTATTGCCTTCCTTATACAAAAAGAGGGACAAAACAAAATAGAAGGAGAAGGAGCCCAAATAATAGGACAGGAAAAGGCTCTTTTTCTGCCAGCACAATGTCCCTTTCTACGAAAATAGGCAGACGGAAAGTAACCAATGGGAACAGGTAGATCTACGACAATAAAGAAAACCTTCAACTGTACACTCTGCCAACATTTATTCATCCTCTGGAAATGAAATACGGAGTCCCAAGAAGAAACCCAACATGGGGAGAATTCCATCAAAAATTAAATTGGGGAAAAAAGAAAGAGTAAACACAAACAAAGGAAATACAAAGGCTTCTTGCCCCTAAGAAATGTAAGCAAAATTACATTAAGAAATACATATATAAATGAACAACCCAACATGGCCAACGAAAGGCTACACGCTGAAATATCTCTTGGAAATTGTAAAAGAAAATTCCTGTTGAAACATTGGCATGATAAAAGTAGCGAGAAAAAAAAAGTTCACAAAAAACAATTGAGATGAAGTAATGCATTTAAGCAAATATGTATGAACATATGTACATAGGCATTTTACATTAATTCAATGCAATAATGGCACATCTTCCCATAATTAAAGTCGCACTTTTGTCTTTGCCTTTCCACTTATTTGAACTCACATTGATGTGAATCACTTTTCTAGCCTTCATTCACGAGCAGGACGAAAAAGAAGAAAAAGGCCCGAGTTACGAGACAATAGCCAAAGTTCTCAGATAAAGCGATTCCCTCACAAAAAAGTTACCCGGAAAAGTATATAAGCTACCACACAGAAGCTGAAAAGGGAAAGCCAATTAAATTTCCAACCTTTTATGCTAATAAGAAGGCACGTGTACTATAATTCCCTCTTATACCTCAAATGAGAGCTTTTGTACTCCCATATTGACGAATAGAAAGACAGAATGTTATTAACTTAGAAAAAGACTTATGGAAGGAGTGGCTGGGTGGATTTTTAATCCTTTTTTTTTTGTACATTTTCCCTCAAACTCACTCATTTCGCAGGTACTTAATTAACCAGCAAAAGTGGAAAAAGTAATGTAAGATAATTGGGACAGAGATAAAGAGCAAAGTTCCTATAGTACTACGACATTTTTGAGTGAAAGCAAACGCAAAAATTTCCAATCCTTTGCCCTAACGCTGTCATTCCTTTTCCATTTTCGCCTTCTCCCATTATTTTCTCTTTGTTTAGTTCGACTTTGGCATATTTACTATTTAATTGCTTCGCCTTTCTCATTTCCTCTTTCTCCGAATTTCCTTTCTATCTATTTCTCTGTATTCTCCTTTTTTTTTTTTTTTTATTTATCTTTACTCTCCTCTCTTCTTATTTCTCCCGATTCGTCCTTATTCGATTTTCCCCGTGTATATTTTTATAATGTCCTTTCTCTTTATACATTTCTTTGTTTCTCCTCTAATTTCTGTGCTTTCTCTTTTCGTTTCCACTCTTTTCTTTCAATTTTCACTTACCATCGTTCCGCTTGCTTCCATTTATTTGCATTCTCATTTGTCCTGTACCCTCATTTTTATTTTCTCTTGTCCCATTCCCCACATTTTCTTTCATTCCCTCCACTCCAAAATTCCCCATGAAAACCCATATATGTACATTCTATTTACCCACGTTCCTCACATTCAACTTGAATCAAAATAATTTTAGAAAAAAATGCCTTAAAAACAAACAATATGCATCCACACCATACCAATGAAAATATATATCAACAAAGAATTCCGCCTCTCCCTTTTGACATTTCCCCCCAAAATATCCAGGATTTTACTGCCAGCATCAATACAAAAAAATACATTTCAGCCCAATCCCCTTCAGAGAGGAAAAACCACACAAGTTTGATACGGCTTTCTCTTTCCCCGATCGTAGGAAGTTCACCCCATGAAAACACATGGAAATTATTCCGCATCCCAACGTCGATATTACATTTGTAATACATACTACAAATAATTTCTTCTCGCTTCCTTCTTTCCCTCCTTGTGAATCTGATGAATAAAGTAAAAGGAAACTCCATCCAAATCTTATAGATACATATAAACACGTATATACTGGGTATATGTGTGTTCACACGAAAAATAGTAGCGCGGGTCCGGCTCACACACGGAGCATTTATGAGTCACGAACTTGTTAATGACACGCGAGGGACTGGCTGCGAGGGTCCTCCTCCTCCATGAAAAGGGATGTACGCCGTTTCCTATCTCACGTCTACACATTCCAGCTTAACCAGTAATATGTTCATTCACGCATATGCATACATATACTGTCCACGCCTGCACATACTATTCCCCCACACGTATAGGGAACAATTCAGGGAAAAAAAATACCAGAAAAAAATAAATAGAATGTAAGAATTATATTAGGAGGAGAAAAAAAATTACAACACTTTCCCCCTGAAACTCTCCTCCGTACTAAAGTCATCATGAATTATGCACCACCATCATTTCAATGGAGAAACGGCCTTAAAAACAATAACGGGGAAAGTGGAAAAGTATATTGCATGGTCCCATGCTTTCATATATAATTTAATAAGGTCCATGTCTTCCCCTTCCCAGCAATTACACACGTCGTTTTTCCCTTTTTTTTTGGACTTTCTATGCGTACATCCACCCAAATACTTGTGGGGAGCAGTAGGCAAAACAACCGGCCGTTTCATTAATACACGTGGTTCATCCCAAATTTACGAGGTAAAGGAAAAAAACAACCAATTAAAATAGAAGGGGAAATTCCCTTTACTGGGAACGAACTTCAATAAAAAAAAAAAAAAAAAAAACTACGGCGAAAAAAAGAACAAAAATTAGAAAAACAGTTCAAAATTTCAAAACCAAAATTTTCTTACAAAAAGACCCGCCAATAGAATCCAAGGATATCTAAAACTTGTTTCTCCACATAAAAAAATATTGTGTCCAGATAAAATCAACAAAAGAAAGTCGCCAACAATCACGAATCTACCAACTCAAAGCTACACAAAATCCCTCAGAAGGAAGTGAAAAAAGAAAGGTTTTTTCACAGGACAAGGGAAAGTCCATCCAATAATTTTGATTCCATTTGTTTACCTTTAAATGGTTATTCTCCCCTCCAAAAATATCCATGGCAATCCCTACAGTGGTCAGTCGGACCCCTAAATAGGATATATTCGTGTGGGCTAAGAGGAGCGCATTCACACGGGAGAGAAACATTATAAAAAGGAAAAGCCGGGAGCAAAAATATCAATAATGGACTCCACCATAATAAAAACAGTCCCTGCGAATATGCATACAAAAAGCCTCTTTTCCCCCACCCACCCAGATCGG